>JBBPQL010000390.1:0-28191 GCA_038092515.1 Boletus subparvulus | reverse complement strand
GGATAGTTCCCTGTCAGTTGGCAGTTCCATCTACGTTGAAGGCACGGATAGGCTGAGGGAGTTTCTTTAGAGGGAAATTTGCGAGGGATAAAAGTCCGAGGTCAATGAAGTTTCTGGTTGCACCGGAGTCAATGAGAGCAGTGGTTTCGACAGTTTGTTGTCCAACGAGTAGCTTGATAGGGAAACGAAGAGTTCGTTCATTGGGGGAAGCTACTAGTACATAAGAGATAGTAGGAGAAGGCAATGTCGAGGTGACTTCTCCGTTTAAAAATCCTGGGTAGAGACGACAGAAATTTCTTCCTTTGGTTCTTCGTAACACATTTGGAGTACTTGAAGTATGTATCTCCATCTCGTTCTTTCCCTGAGTTTTCAAGGAGTTGACATAGGTTTCAATGGACGAAGGGTTCTTGGCGGGGGTAGGAGTAGTCGGGGCTTTGGTCTCGGTGGAGCGTATAGTCTGTGGACAGGGATAGGCTCCAGTTGGAGCGTTTCTAGTGTTGTTACATTTGTTGGCGCTGTGACCCTTCTTCCTGCAATGGAAGCAGAGTCCTTCTCTGATGCATCTCGCTCGTTCCGTAGGTGTTAACTTAGAGAGTGAGATGGCGTCGATGTCCATGGCATTAGGATCATGATTATTTCTGGGGGAATGTATGATGGAAGGGAGTCGTCCACCTTTTAGAGCGAGGATTCGCATCATCTGGGCATGGAATACCTTGGCTTGTTTGATCCACCTTGCGACAGTGGTAGGGATGGTTGACATGGAAAGGATCATGGTTGCGAGTTGTTGATCGAGTCCGAGGGAGAACTGGTCAATGAGGGTAACATCGTCGGAGATTCCTGCTTTTGAAGCAAGATTCTGGAAGTCAGTGATATATTTCTGGAATCCATCATCCATGATCCCATCAGGGTGTTTGAACAACTTCTGGACGAGCTTGGTGAGCTCGAACCTGGCAGTGGCTTTGGTATCGTAGGGGAAGAAGGTGGATTCGAAGTTGGAAGCAAACTTGTCGAAGGTTTTCTCAGTGTTGGCGATAGAGGTGTCCGCCATCTTGTCATAACACATTTCCGAGAAAGAGACTCCGTGTCCCTTACTCATCTTGTTGAGAGTGGTCATGACCCTGTCAGTGTCGGAGGTATAAATGGAGGAGTTAATGGAGAAGTAGGCCTTCATGGCCTTAATCCATTGTACAGCATTGGCAGGTTCTCCTGAAAAGTCTGCGGGGAGGGCCACCTTAAGTTCCGTGGCTTTGGTGGACATGGGGGTGACTGGGGTTACTGGTGGTGCTGGGGGTGCAAGGGGTTGTCTTGGTGGTGCTGGGGGAACAGCGCTTTGTCTAGGTGGTCTTGGGGTCTGGGGCGTTGATGGCAAAGGTGCAATGGTCAAAGGTTCTGGGGAAGATGGTCGTTCTTCCTCGTTGCTGGGATCATGTAGCCCGTAGGCTCATTGGAGGCCTCTGTACGAAATAGCTCAAGATGGTTGGTCCTTCTCCTAGATAGGAGGGACAAAAGGAGATTCTTGATCTTTTGTTACGCGAGACATACACTTGTAGGTCTAGGTGGAACCAAGTTGTCTCAAGGGAGGTGCTCACGAAGAGACGCTACGTCCTTGATCAGACTGGAGAGACTAAGGTCGAGTGTCTGGTGTTTCGAAGGTCACAAACCGAATGCTTGTGGACTCAAGTATACGCTAGATTGCACAGATCAAGAATAGAGAATACAGTGCAAGCGGCAGACTACTTATACTATGAGATGCGTAAGCGTGGAATGTCATAGAACAAGAGAGAACAGTGTGAGTAAGCAAGAACACATAACCAATACGATAGAATTGGTTAGAAGGCAAGGCTGTCCGCAGATAAGAGTCAAGACAGTAAGCAGTAATGAGTAAAAAGGTATCACCCCGTCCGGTAATAACCGAAGAAGAACAGCATAGGGTTAGAGTTCAACGAACGAGGAGTTGGCTGAACTCAAAAGGATCAAGCAATGAATCCAGTCATAAGAACACATACCAAAAAGGATATGAGTACGACGAAAGAAAGATAACAGGAAGATACCATGAGTAAGGAGACAGATTGTAACATGAGGCTGAAACGACCAACACTCACTAAGAGCACTAGCTGTTCAAGTAGAGACAATAGAGTGGACTGGTAGCTCCTAAAGATGATGGGAAATCTCCAAGAGGACAAGACTGAGGTCCTCCTGGCGCTCTATTGAGGCTTTATATACTACACAGGGGTTTGGCTATGTGTACACTAGATCATACGATATGCTATGCTACATGACTCATACATGAGGGCAACAGGTGTATCAGTACAGCCATGTAATGGAAGGGAAGCTAACCATGAGGATAGGGGAGGTAGGCAGTGCACATGTGTGAGTCATGAGGCAAACATGTGCAAGGCTGCGCACCATGTGTGATCAATGAGGCCAACATGAGGCCAACATGAGGTGCACAGAAATACACATGGTACCCATGAGACAAGAGGGTCTGGACTATGGATGTTGTACATGTGCCAGAAATGGACCCAGTCACTGCAGCATGCATGTCCAATCAATATTTTTTGGGCTGTTTACTTCTTGAGTACCAAAGCTCAGAAGTAATCCATGCTTTGGCAGGTTCCATGATTTGGTTCCATTTCAGGACCCATGCTGAAACTTCTTGATGGTATAAAGTCAACCAAACAGAGGGCAGCCCATCCTCAGTGTCATCTTATTGAATCCAGAATCTCTATGTCCCACCATATTTACAACCTCTTCTCCCTTACATAAGGGGAATCTGGTATTTGTCCACACAGCAGGAGCAGCAGGAGCAGCAGCAGGCAGTTGGCCAGCCTGTTCGACTTGCTGCTGACCTTGTCAAGGTATTCTGTTTCCTGTTCCCAGTGAACAGCATGAGCCTCATACCGCCTGTAGTGGGTAGCATTACCAGCAATCTTTGGTGGCAGTCCTACCTGGTTGAGTGTTGGTCCTTACCAGTTCACTGGAGAGCTTAACGGGAAGGTCTTTGTGACCAATGACCCAAGTTTTATTCAAGACTGGTTCCTTATCCCCGCTAATGACAAAGGCACCTACCTGTGAGTAGCATACATATGTGTCAATTGGTGGCTCTATTTAGTACTCACCCATAACCCATAACCTTTTCTACCTAGTATCACAGCCGACCCCAGGAGCATTAGGGTATGGACTGCAGAGGAACCGGGGCAGCCAGTATTTCATTTTTCTTCCCTGTATAGCAACACTCTCACCATCACGTAATATATGTAAATAGATCAAGATCAGGACCACCAGAGGACCCAACCAAATGTTCAAGTTCAAGTTACTTGAATGAGGAAACACAAGATCAATGCGAGATCAATGTCGTAGCTTGAAGAATTAGCTGGATCTTGTAGCGCAATGTCAGTGTATGGAATATGATCGTGATTGAGCCTGTAGCTATCACACGGCAAGAATGTGGAGCGGAGTATTCGAATCGACGATCTCCCATGATTCAAAATGCGTACCAGACCTCCACCAAGACTTTTCGAAGTCTGAACGGATGGAACCACCAGCTAACCCGGGTGGGGTCGCGACTCGTGGTCGTAGTTCCAGCTCAGCTTCAATGCGTTTTTCGAGTTGCAAGTCATGGTCAGTCGAACTTGAAGTGCGCCGAAAACATACACGAGTGTTTCTCCACTTCGCGACGCTTTCTGCTTCAGTGCTCTACCGAGTCTCCTTTGCAGCTCTCGAATCTGTCCGTGAGGCGGAGTTTGCATGTCGTAAGACACAGCGATTGAACGGCGCTCAATATCGATGCCCAAAGTACACACAGAATTAGGGTATCTCGTGTGAGCTTGGTATCCGGGAAGAAGAAAGACACGAAGTGATGTTCACAACACCCAACAGTCGTCCAACACTTCCCAGACGTAATCTGCCATGATCTTGTGTGTCACACTCGATGGATGCCTGTCGTTTTCAACGTCACGGGTTGGTTCCACGACATACGAAATACCTGAACGTACCCCGAAAACCAATAGAAATAATGGTCTGGATCCGTACAATCCCCGTCTGTCGTCGGCCCCAGGTTACACGCATCTGTGCTCACATACCCAAACGCCTGATACCCGGGATCCGAACCCAACACCCCGTCCCAAATCGTCGCAAAGTTGGCAAATGCGACGTTGAGTGGGGGGTTCTGTGCGCGAAACGTGATTAGACCGTCAAAGATGGATTGCAGCCAGGCTTGACCCCAGGCGTTCTGGGTGCCTCGGCCGTAAACGTCGGTAATGAGGAAGTTGCGAGCGTTGGTTGGGGGTTGGGAAAGGAGAGTCATTTGGCCGAGGAGGTCTTGCGCTGCTTGCGGGAGGTGATCACCGTCGACTAACATCCAGACGATCGTTTAGAACGAGCGTTCCCATACGGTCTCGAGCTCGCTTACCAATGGAATCACTCCAGTCACTGTAGGACGTTGTCAGTCACGGCGGGTTGTGCTCGAAGTGGGAACTAACTTGATACCAAAAAAAATGGTGTAAAGTGTGGTGTCTGGATCGAGCTGATTTGATTGGTCGAGGAACATCGCCGCTGTTGCAAGTGCCAGGATATACAACAGGGTACATCCCAAAAAGGGTTCATCTCACTTTGCATAATGAAATCCCTGGGTTCGGGGTTGGACGGCCAAAGGGTGATATTGGTCACTGCACTGGACCACTTGCAAGGGACTCAATAAGACAACATCGTTTTCTGCTAATCGGCGAGAAAACCTACGGCGTAGTCCATAAGCGTGGCGTTGATGCTGTCCGCGATATACTCAACCCAAAGCATTCCATTCGTCGAACGGCCACCCGCGAACGGGTTCGGAGGGATCACGACGGCCGGGGCGAGTGGCCCACCATCGTGCCTTCCCCCGTCCGTATACGAGTCCTACATGCAAAACGCTGGTGAGCGCCCCCACAACCACGAAAGAGGAAGCAAACGCGCACGCACCCCAAAGGATACAATCGTCTTCATCTTCGCAAGGTTGAGGCCCGCGTTCACGTCGGAGACGTTCCCCCAGAGGGGTCCACACTGAGGATGAACGGCAAGGTGGACATCCGGCTGGGTGGATCCTTGACAGGGTAATACGGCTTCAGCGAATGCACACACCAAGAACAGGAGAAAAAATTGAACAGGCTTCATGGGCACAACTTGAAGGTCCATCTTGACTCACGTAACAACATTTTATAGAGGAAAAAACGGACATGGTCTCAAGCCGTTATCGGGTGAACACGTAAAACATGTAAGTTTCAATTTTGACACTTTTAAGCGCGCTCCCATAAGTAACGGCTCGAGACTAGATGACGAGCAACCCATGCCGTGTCACATGACACGAAGCCGAAACTCACCACTGAGGAGGATGCGCATAAGCGCAAAGAAAAGCTTCTGGAAGCCATACAGCGCGAGGAGGGAGAGAGCGACGATCATCTGGGTAAGTCGCGAGAGACGGATTGCACGCTTGCACGCGGGAACTGGCAGAAACGAGAACTTGAAACTTGTGGTCGGCTCTGGACTTGGCAACGGTTCAACATGTGGTGACAAGCGGTCGTGGGATCATGCGTAGAACTACGATGTTGGCTCCTTTCCAAAACCGCCCCGTATCATTGACCAATGGAAATACACAAACTCATCTCTGACATTTTGCAAGGTAATGCGCGTGTTTTATCTTTCGACAACGCCGCCCTTGGGCCCGACAAGGACATCACTGCCGCCGTTCTCTCTGCTCTAAACTTCGCGAGGCTCGCTTTTGCGGCAGAGGGGAGCACCCCTGTCTTATCCAAAATCCTGGCATCGTTGTGCTCTAGGGAGACGGTCGACGTGCGTCCAGCCTTTTTAAGCGGTCGATCTGCTCATTTCCTTGTGCCGTCCAGAATGCCCTTGCGGTCTGTCGCGAATGGCCCAGTGGCGTCCACCTGGAAGTCGAAGATGTGTATCGCATCCCTCTATTTGAAGTGTCGCTCAAACTCGTGTCCACGGACTACAATTCGCCGAGCCCTGATCACATCGCAAGGGTGTTGGAGTATGTCGTCTGCGTGACTTTCCCTTTGCTCCCAGCGCTAAAGTGGCGACACCAGAAATATACGCTCTTTTAGTTCATCGGCCGCCATCCTCATCACTCGTTACCCAGATGTCGTCACATGTTTGCGGCTGCGAGCGCCCACACAAGACGTTTTCGTCCTATTCAACCCACGAGTCACCTCAGAGCACGAACCAGTCGCAAGCTTGACCTTCAGTACATCTCTTTCGCAGATTGCACAACGATTGTGTGACGTATTTCCCTTGGACAAGCTTCACCTTCCCCAAGGAAATCTCGACTGGCAGGCAAAGTTGCTCGAAAAATGCACTGGACATGTGTTCGTTCCCAGGGCCGCCTCTTATGATGCGCATGTAGGGGAGGAATCTCTTATCGTGTCCAGTTTGACACTCCTCGCGTTGAGGGCGGAACTAGAGGAACTCACTCGCAACAATGGTAGTCTCAAAAGGGATAGGAAGCGATTAGAGAAAAGCGTCGTTGACCTTGAAGCCCGGCTGGAGGAAGAAAAGACCAAAACTAAACGCCCTCAGGCTTCCAAGCCATCGGGAGTGAAAACCACTAATGATGCTTCCGTCGTCCTCAGCCGAGGTCCTCACCAACCTTCCCGTTCCACCGGAAAACGCAGAGAGTTTTTCGATTGCGAGGACGAGATGGACCCCAATATGAAACTTGCACTGCAGCTGCAGGCGACGTTCGACTCCGAGAACGACTTCCTCCTACAGCAAAAACACGATCTCATGCAGACCGTACAACGCCAGTACCACTGCGGCGTCTGTCTAGATGATTTCCCAGAGGATGACGTCGTTCGCATCGACGCGTGTGGACACGAAATATGCAGGGATTGCGCGCGTGGGCATGTTTGCACCAAGATCGGGGAACATCGTTTCCCTGTACTCTGTCCAGTTTGTATGGCAGACCATAAAAATCAGAATCCTGGAAGTGAGTCTCGAGATTGTCCGCTTTTGGCCCCGACTGATATTCACCGCGCTCAGCCATACCGGGTACGTTGGTGCAGTTGCTTGGCGTCTCCGAGGAACAGTGGGAGACCTGGGTAGAGATGGAGATCGCCCAATTCTCCATCCCAATCAATTGTCGCAAGTACGTCTTACGTCCGTTTTTCCATGCGTGCCTGTGCTGACCCTGTGCTCGAGATGTCACCATTCTGGTTTCGTCGACAAGCAAGATCTAGAAGGCCATTCTGAAATTCACTGCCCCTTTGCGGCATGTGACCACGTGTGGTGCAAAAATTGCCAACAGACGATCGAGCCTGGTGGACCCAAACACTCGTGCGATGGAACAGCGGAGTTGGATCATCTCATGAAACAGCAAGGATGGCGGTACTGCCCCAGTGAGTTGGACCTCACCCGTCGCGTATCAACTTTACGACCTTCCTTCCATATCTAGACTGCAGGACGCCTATTCAGAAAACGCAAGGCTGCAACCACCTCTCGGTACGTCTCCTATTCGGATGTGATTCACAGGTTTTGATCGAACCTGCTGTGGCTTCAGTGTATTGCGCCCGGCTGTAATACACACTTTTGCTACCGCTGTGGTGAGACGATCAACCGAACTGCCATTCCTCGGGAAATACAGCAAGGCAAAACGGCTCACTTTCGTACTTGTTCTCCCTTTTAGGGTGCGCTCAAGGCTCCTGCCGTTGCGGAAGGATCTTTGGAGTCTAGTGGGTTACCGTCACATCGATAGTTATGCATGCATCAGTCGCTGTAACCAGACCTATGAATCTACATTCTATCCGCGCCTCCTCCCTCCCGAGTGGCAATTTCCCCGTAGGTCAAAACCGCTGCGAAGAGTTAACCCGCTTACCGAAGCCACGCCGACCCCGCATGCATGCAGTAGAAGCGCCCGTGCTGCGGTAGGCGTCATGAATGTAACGTTTCTCACCCCTTATTTTCCTCCACGAGGCCGCAAGGCGCACCGCCTTACAAGGGTGTCTGTGTGTGCCCATCGAGTGAGGGTGTCGGAACTATATGAGACACGCATACACGCAGGCGGGGGGTCCCTCTTCTCCCAAAACCTCCAAACCTCCCATTTGGATCATGCTTAGCGAACGCCTGTCCGCATGGTTCGGTGCGGATCACGGTGGAGTCGTCAAAGACGTGCTCTCAGGAAAAGAACGTATCCTCCCGCTCGTAGACGTCCGACGTTACCCATGTCGAACGCTTTCTGCATGTCACTTTGCTGCATTGAATTTCGTGCGCGTCGCGTTTAAACACACCCAACGCACGCGAGGAGGCTCGAGCCCGAGCATGGCGCGATGGTTGGGTGCCCTCATGGACCGGCACGTCCTCGAGGTATGTTGGTTTGATGATGTTGTTGTTGGTGGGGGTCGATCGTCGAGACGGTTGGTGCTGATTCGTTTCGTCGCGCTGTTTAGAAGATATTGTCTCCGTGCGAGCAGTTGACCGGCGAGCAGGCGATTCAGCTGGATGAGATGCATCGCATACCGCTGTTCGAGGGTGCGCTTAGACACGTTGCAACCAAGCACGGCCCTCCGAGTATGATCCTCCTCAAACAATCGTTGCGGTCAGTCGTTTTCCACCCTCGATAAACTGGATAACTCACCTATCATTTCTCCCTCTTCTTTCCTTACCTTCTTTTGGGTAGGCAAATGCAACTAAATGCCTCCCCAGTCTCTGCCATGGTCGTAAGCCGCAATGCAAGCACGACGGTATGTCTAAAGATCCGCGAAAATTCCAAAGACGTCTTTCTTGCACTCGATTTCGTGCTCGCTGCGCCGCAGCACGGACATGGCCACGGTATGACCCTCACCCTTGTGATCAGCACGTCCTTGGAGCAAACGGCCGGCCGCCTGTCGGGCATTTTGCCAGTCGACAACCACTTGGTGACGCACGATAGACAGTGGCAGGCACAGCTGTTTACGAGCTCTACGATATGTATGTTTACGCCTGCGGAAGGGGTTGCGTTGATGTCGGAGGCAGAGTCGTCGGCGATCAACGAGAGCGTCGCGTTGTTGAGGGTCATAGGGGATATAGAAGATCGGGCACGGGATTGGGAAAGAGAAAGAGATGCCAACAGAGACCGAAACCGACGCCAAAGTGGTTACCCCTCCGGATCAAGTCACAGCCCATTGTGGGAAAGGACTCCGTTTGACGTGGGTAGGGCTGGGACGACGACGAGCCACAGGCACGTTGGCCGTGTTGGCGGTGGGTCGTTGGGAGAAGGGTCAAGTGCGCGCATGGCAGAACTACGCCCGAAGACGACGTTCACACCATACGAGCAAACCAGACGACATTGCCGGATATTCTTCTCAGATGACGAATCGTCTACCCCTTCGAGCCCGAGCTCCATCTCGCTCTCGTCTGAAGCGTCTGATGACGAAACGTATTTTGAATGCGTGATCTGTTTCGAGGACGTACCTGAGGTGGAAGGGGTTCGTCTTCTTCCTTGTGCTCACGGATTCTGTAGGGATTGTCTAGCAGGGCATGTATCTTCAAAGATCGAGGAGCGCAAGTTTCCCGTGTTCTGCCCACTATGCATGACCGAAGAGGGAAACGCGAATCCCTCTGGTGAGCAACAGCCGCCGATCCAATCGCATCCAGTCGCTGATAAGGATCACACACAGTCGTGTCCGGAGAATTGGTTCGACGGATAGGGGTATCCGAAGCAGAGTATACGAACTGGTCTGAGCTCGAAATGGCACACTTGTGTGTGCGGGTACATTGTCGCAGGTGATCGACGCGTAGATTTCTCGTTCCTGGCACTCATATGGCGCAAGGTGCAATCGCTCTGCGTTCGTCGACAAGGAAGACTATGAAAAACTGGAAGAACTCAGCTGTCCGTCCCAGGGATGCAGGCATACCTGGTGCAAGAACTGTCAGCAAACCCTTTCTGCGGGCGATAGACCGAAACACTCTTGCGACGGCACGGAGGAGCTGGACTACCTCGTGAGACAAATGGGATGGAAGTATTGTCCAAGTAAGCGCGTTATATTGCTCTCTTCGGCGTCGGAACCGTGTCACGAGTCATTGTCATTTTTGGTCACAGGATGCCGGACCCCGGTTCAGAAGAATGGGGGATGCAATCATATGACGGTGAGTCGAACATGCCTTTTCGGACCATCGTCAATGATACGTTCTCTTTGGCACCGTTAGTGCGGGTGCAACACCCATTTTTGTTACAGGTGCGGGAAGCAGATCACGAGGGGGTCCATCCCGTTCCTTGTGAGGTCTGCTGTGAACGCGCACTTCAAACAATGTACCCTTTAAGCCAGAGTGAGATGCAATGCGATCCTGTCTTAAAGCTTGAAGCTCTAAGAGTCTCGTGTCGCTTTGTAGGGTTCGTCATCCATATCCAGGTGCTTGTGTAGTAAGGCTATTGTGGATGACATGCAAGTGATTAGATGTTTGACAAGACAATGCTAGTATAGCTAGGAACCCCCACTTGGATAACTCCAGGACCATATTGTCTCGTTTACGTGCACGACCAAGGTGGACACACAGAAATGAATCTGGATAAAAAACAACCGTCACTTTGCACTTGTCCGAGGTGGCTGTGTAACTCTTCACGTACTTAGTATTTGTACATATTTTGATATTGCCACGTCTGTGACGGAGCGTGTCAAATCTCTTACAAGCCCAACGTTGTCTTTCTACCTCCAGTCTCCTGCCCCTCCGTACAATGAGCGGGTGTAAGTTCACATCTTCTCCTTCACGCTTTCAAGCTAACTGCCTCTTATTCAAGTTCGGTTTTTGAATCTTGTCCGGCCTTTCCTTCCGCTTCTGCCTGAAGTCTCTTCACCAGACCGCAAGGTCCGTGACCAACAGCATTCAACGATCCTATTGCTAATTCTTTTCCAGGTACCATTCAACCAAAAGCTACTATGGACCGCGGTAACGCTCCTTATTTTCTTGGTTTGCTCCCAAGTCCCGCTCTATGGAATCATGTCCTCCGACTCGGCTGACCCTCTATACTGGATGCGTGTCATTCTTGCCTCAAACCGCGGTACTCTCATGGAACTCGGGATCAGTCCAATCATCACTAGTGGAATGATCATGCAACTTTTGGCTGGGGCAAACTTGATTGAGGTCGACTTCAGCTTGAAGGAAGACCGTGCTCTTTTCGGTGGTGCACAGAAATGTGGGTCCATTCCCTTGGGCTGTCCGAACATTGCCAACGTCTTTGCTGAATAAAATTTCAGTGTTTGCTCTCATCATCTCTCTTGGTCAGGCTACTGTCTATGTCCTCACGGGGCTTTACGGGCAACCCAAGGATTTAGGTGCCGGTATCTGCCTGTTGCTCATCATTCAGCTCATCGCTGCGGCTCTCATCGTCATTTTGCTTGATGAACTCCTCCAGAAGGGTTACGGTCTTGGTTCCGGCATCTCTCTTTTCATCGCCACCAATATTTGCGAAACCATCATCTGGAAGGCATTCTCCCCAACGACTGTCAACACTGGTCGTGGTCCAGAGTTTGAAGGTGCAATTGTTGCTCTCTTCCATCTCCTCTTCACCTGGAACGATAAGGGACGCGCGCTCCGCGAGGCTTTCTGGCGAGACCGTCTCCCGAACATCATGAATTTGATTGCCACTGCAGTCGTCTTTGCTGTTGTCATTTACTTGCAAGGCTTCCGCATTGAGATCCCTGTCAAGAGCAACCGTTTCCGTGGGCAACGTGGCTCGTACCCTGTAAAACTCTTCTACACCTCCAACATGCCCATCATGCTCCAGTCTGCACTCACTTCCAACGTGTTTATCATCTCTCAAATGCTTGCTTCGCGGTTCCCGTCCAACTTTTTGGTGAAACTCGTTGGTGTGTGGGAGGTCAGTTTTAGTGTTCAATGCGTCATCGAAATGTATCAATCACGTGACCCTATATAGCCTGCCGAGGACTCACCCCAACTTCGTGCTGTGTCCGGTATCGCCTACTACATGTCCCCCCCTCATACTATCAAAGAAGCCCTCCTGGATCCCATTCATACCGCCCTCTATGTCGCCTTTGTCGTCTCCGCATGTGCGCTCTTTTCCAAGACTTGGATCGAAGTTTCAGGAAGTGGTCCTAGGGACGTTGCCAAACAGCTCAAGGATCAACAGATGGTTAGTGCCTATACAAGAAGTTGTTCTTACGTTGTATTGACGGTGTATGATTTTACAGGTCATGGCTGGTCACCGTGAAGGTTTGATGTACAAGGAACTCAAACGAGTGATCCCCACTGCCGCTGCCTTTGGAGGGGCCATCCTCGGTCTTTTGTCCGTCGCTGCTGACTTGATGGGTGCCATTGGTAGCGGAACTGGTATCCTCATGGCAGTCACCATTATCTATAGCTGTGCGTGTTTCATTTTCTTTCGTGGTTCTGTGGTGCATCGTTGACATGCGTCCTGAAGATTGGGAAATTGGTATCCGGGAGTCTGGTGGACCCGAGATGGCCGCGCTGGGTGACCTACTGTAAAAATGCAGACACGGTTTCTTTCACCTTGGCCGTTTTTTTATTACGCTAGGCGAGATAGACGGAGAGGGAAAAATGGAAAATAGCATAAGAGATCATGATGGATTGGCAACGAGCTGTGTACCGATCTCCGCAAGCGTCTGAAGGGCTTGGATGTTGTGGTAGTGCGTATAGTATGAATCAGGGGAGTGCTTGAGACGCTTCTTCTGCAAAATGGGTAGTGCGTTAGGAGTCAGGACTGGTACTGTTGTTCCTGGTTACATACTTTATTCGTGCAGAATGGAGATCTCTGGAGTTGAGCTCGGAATGTGGTGTATGTCAATGTCATCCGCCAAAAGGGATTTACTTGTGGAAGGTTTCTCCAACTTGGCTGCTAGACGTAATCCTGTAGTACGCGTCCATGATCTGGGTGAAAGGTAACGACACGGTGCCCAATCGCATTTACCTGCAATGACTGGCATGTGCGCACAATCAAAGATCCAGTGACCACGACCTAAACGACTACTTACTGTAACAGTTTGACGTGCGAGGGGGCGGCGTGCCTAGGCAGATCTGATGACCATGACGTCACAGTGAATTCAACCAATCGGTCCCGAGTCCCGACCACCAATTTTGATCTGCTTTTTTTGTCTGGAAGTTATATGTAAAACGATCCTTCTGAACCTCCAAACACATACCGGCGTAGTGCGAGCTGCGCAGTCGCTGGCTTTAGAGGCATGTCACAGGTCAATGATTGTGGTGAGTTCCTTAGACTCACCACACCATTACCGCGGCTTTGCCCATCCAATCACAGGGCGTCGTAGCGTGTTGTGTGTCCTCAAGTACTATCGCGTCATTCGCATGTCACGACTTGCCAGGTAAGGTTCTGACAACAAACCCTCGTAACCGTCCTGTCGTTCGCAATTTGAAGTCAAAACGTGCGCAGTAAGGATAACCTTTACATCTTCTTTGGAAGGGTAACGACGGAACTTGTCTCATCACGTAGGTTGCACTTCGTCGTTGCATCTCGCGTTTTTACTGATTAGTCCAAGGCCTATATATAGAGGTCGGCGGCGATGCGATCGTTGAAATACATTCTTTCATAAGAAGCTGCCTTTCTGGCCCGGTGCCAAACGTTTATCTTTTTTCTTCGTCCATCTTCCCCTCCACAGAGGGATCGTACCCATCATGTCTGTCACATCAGAGAACGACCACAACGGGCGCCCTGTTGAGAAATGGACGTTCGGGGCTCGCAGCGTGGACGATGTCGCACCCCGCGCGCTCTCTCCTGAAGCTGAGAAACGACTCTGGCGCAAGGTCGATCTGCGGTTGATGCCGATATTAAGTGCCATGTACCTTCTTGCGTTCATGGACCGAGGTACGTGAGGCAGGTTAGGTTTGCGGTCCCAAGTTGAGACCGATGTTTTATTGTTATTATTACAATCCGACAGGAAATATCGGTACGTTTCTCGTCGCCCGGCGTACTTGGCTCTACTTTAGCAGACTCACTTTGACCAAGGAAACGCCAGATTCGCTGGTCTCTTGACGCAGCTCGATCTCACTGGTGACAGATACAACGTCGCTCTCGTGCGTCATTTCTTCCTTCTTGTACAGATACCTGGGTTAATTCGATTTACAGACCATGTTTTTCATCGTATGTACTCTGCGGTTCTCCTTGAACTCCCGCGCTTCAACTGCTTTCGCTAGTCGTATTGCACGTTTGAATGTCCTGCCAAGTGAGAGTCATGTTACCGAAACGACCTTATCGAGCTAATAAGGTATTTTAGTCTGGTCTTGAAGGTGTTTCGTCCATCGAGGTAAGCTAGTCAAAGCCGACACACACGCATCGCTGATGCGCAAGGGTCGCAAGATGGCTTCCGGGCATCATGGTGAGTGAGATGCCTTGACGCTCTTGTATTGACTAGCTGACGACGCTCAGGTGTTGTGGGGCACTATCATGTACGTAGCTCTATTGTCGTAAAACTTGAGCATCGTACTCATCCCAATCCCAGGATATTGATGGGCTTCGTGAAAACGTAACGCGCGTTTATAGTTGTCTTGTCTCGAGATTGACAAATGTGATATGCAGATACTCTGACTTGGTTGGTGTACGATTCTGTCTCGGCTTCGCCGAAGCTGGGCTGTTCCCAGGTGTTGTATACTAGTGCGTTGTGAGCCAACCTGTCATTCGCGAGCTGAAGTGGGGGTTATAGCCTCACATTATGGTATCCAAGGCATATGCTTCAGTACCGCGTTGGTCTGGTCTTTGGAGCAGCAACGGTATCAGGTGAAGAACATGAGATTTTGTGCTGGTCTATGTTTAAACGTATTTTCAGGTGCCTTTTCTGGAATCCTTGCGTTTGGGATAGGACACATGAAAGGAGTGGGCAATTTGGATGGTTGGTCGTGGATATTTGTGAGTTTCGTCCAAGTGTTGTGGTTATTATATTGATAGCCGCTTTAACAGATCGTCGAAGGACTGATGACTGTGGTTGTTGGGTTTATTGCTTTCTTTGGTGAGTTCAGAGCTCTTTTGACACTCAAGGTTCGGTTTCGATAGCTTTGTCAGTGATCGTAGATTTCCCGTCGACTGCCACTTTCCTGACACCGGAAGAACGTGCGTACCTTATATGGAGGAAAAGTGTGTTATCCCAGTTCCTTGAGACCCGCATGGACTGAGGTGTCCCAGAATATGACAATTCGAGCGTTGGAGAGGAAGAGCGTTTTGCCCTCCGCCATGTCATAGCTCCCTTCGTTGATTGGCAGGTCTATTTACACCTGCTTGTCTATGTGTCGATTGTTGCCCCTCGTGCGTAACGGTTACACTTTCCTTTGTTGGTGGTGCGGGGCTCACCATTCTGACATAGTGTATGGCATCACTTTTTTCCTTCCGTTAGTTATTTCACTATTGGTCTCCTGGTCCTCACGAACGTTTCTTCCTCGTGCGTAGAACGATTATCAACAGGTTCGTGATCATGATTCTGTTTTATCACTGGTGATTAATGATTAATGTTTTATCACAGCTTCGGCTACACTCCTCCTATTAGTCAACTCCTTACCATCCCACCATACGTCGTCGCCGGTGGGTTTCCCGGTGAATTCATCTTTATTTGAAAACCTACACATCTATCTAGCAATCACTCTTCTGACCTGGGCGCACTACTCGGATAAATTCGGGATCCGTTCTTTGTTCATCTATGTCGGGCTCTTCTTGCTTCTAATTGGGTACTCTATCAACATATCGGATACTTCAAATGGCGCCAAGTATTTTGGTACTTTCTTAATTGTTATTGGAAGTTACGCTTCATTCCCTGGTGTTGTTTCGTGGTATGTGTTGGTTTCGCTTATTCGAATTGCAACCCCTGAGCATTTTGAGTAGGCTCGGCAATAACCTCGCTGGCCAGTATAAACGCGCTGTAGGTATGGCGATCCATATCGGTTTCGGGAACTTTAGTGGAGCCATTGCGTCAAACATTTATCGATCGCAGGATTCGCCACGATACATTCTTGGGCGTAAGTCGTGTTACTCCCTCCCCCTCCTTCATAGTCATTGATATGTTCTCTTTCTCGTGTTGTGCAGACGGCCTGGAGTTGATGTTCGTTTGCATTGGACTGATCGTCGTGCCCATCTTGGTTTTTTTGTACAAGCGTATCAACGACGCGAGGGACGAAGCACTGCGGCAGCGCATTGAACGAGGGGATAGGTTCCGATTGTCGATCCAGGAATTGAGAGACTTGGGTGATCGTGCACCTGATTTCAGGTACACGCTGTGATGTGTGGGGGAGTCGTGATCGACGTGGCGTTTTCCGAGGTCGTCTCTTTTTCTCATCGTTGACATTGATGGTGTACCTCTCTTTCTCTCTTGATGTCGTGGGTTGAAGTGTGCACGCATCGTTCAGAGGTTCGATGGTATCGGAAGCAGCTGGTCATCATGATGGTCGTTGGTGGTGGCCGTTGCGTCACTCTGGTGGAGAGTGGATCGTCGCATTTGGGCCATGTCCCATCATGAGCGTGCGGGTGACATTAGCAACGTATATGTATACCAACTCACTGGCCGAGGACGTAGTCCTCCGCCCCTACTAGCCCCGAACATATATACGTATTTCACTTGGGATGATCGCGTGAGGAAACTGGCGCATGCCATTTGCCTTGCATGGTCTCTCGATGCAAGATTCCCCACAGCCTGAGATATCGGAGAGTCTCACAACTGTAGCAATAGTTGCTGCCGTTGGTGAGCTCGGCAATTGCTATATCTCGATATATGCCAGTGAAGGTCGATCCGTCCACTGCCAAGTTCCTGGCGGAGGAGGAACCTTCGTTCATGATCATCACTCAAACACGGGGTGAGCATCGGGGTGTAATCAGGGTTGTGGTTGCTTGTTTCATTGCGTCAAAAACTTGGGCTGGTATGACGCGAAACAACAAACCGATTCTGCATGATGAAATCACGAGGGTAAGTGTTGCTTAGCTACAGCGTGATGTTAGGGCACGGGATACGTCGCCCGGATGGCATCATCGACGGAGGTACCGAGTCAGAGAATCTGATGTACGGCATATCAGGTGGTGATTTTGCCGCCCTTTGCATGGTCTTCATGTACTATGTCGGTAGTCTCTACATATAAACATCGAGGCCTCCATCAGTAATTGGACCATGGCCCAGCGGTAGCAGCTACTTTTCGAGATTCTCAGGGCGTCGCAGATGTGTTCAACATCTAATAGCACGTTGTTTGAGGTCGTCGCTGATCGGCCGATTGACCATCGCGGTCGTATGATGGATACAATGTTGGTCCTTAGCACTGATTTCCTTTTTCGTCCAACCGCCGCGACTTAAATTATCCGGCAGTCTCATTAGCTCTGCACACCGCTGTAACCAGCCTGATTTAAATTTGCGTCGATTGCGAACCTGTTCGAACAAATTTGTAAAGTCGCTAGCGAGAGGGAGGATGAAACCTGATGCATGTTTGTCCGACTCGGAGTCCGAACACTAAGGGGCGGGATCGCCGCGAGAGCGTGTGGAGGCCGACATTGATGTCCAACATGGCCACGCGAGGTTGATGACGCTGTAAAGGACCGCGCGTTGCGCGATTACCGAAATGCGACTTTTTCGGAAGGGTTGCGCACATTCGTTCGTGCTTGTTGCTCTGGAGGACGATTAGTTTCGGAACGGATGCTTCTGCCGCTGGGGGATTTCGTCCGACTTTCCATTCTCACCGTAATGCTGTAGTACTGTGTACTTCTCCTGGCCAATCTCTTTGACACGTCTAGGGGTTCGGTGACAAGGGCTGTCCGCTTCATTTACTGTGCTCGTGGAATTCCGGCACGTCTATGTTTACCACACTACCGCGGTGACCTACAAACGCAACTCGGTCAGTAGCGGGCCCTGCCACATCAGGTGGCGCTACTTATTAATAGAGAAGCACGACGTTGAGAAGAAAGGAAACAGGGGGAGCACGATCCTTGGAGGGATGATGTCATGAACTCGAGCATCGTACCAAACTTCCTCTTCCTCCACGAGAAGGCGGTGTTGTTCATCTCGCTCGAAGAACCCTTGCTCCCAATTATACATCCGGCCAAGAACATGGATAGGACGGGTGAAGGTTTCAATCGGTCGGAAGCGGAGGCGCATAATGGGGTTTAACGCGGTGACCGCGGTGGAAGTTGGTGAATCATCGCCTGCTTAGCGTGGGTTCGGATGCCTTTTGCCACTCACGCTCTTCGCGCAGGAAGCCCTTCCAGTGGATCAAATACTCGAGCTTGTCGCGTCGAAGACGAGAGTCCACGATTTCTTGGACCTCTTGCTCTTCAACCTTCAACAAACTCCGGAGGCGGCGGCGAACTGGGACGGGAATTGGGGTGAGATATATGGGGTGAGGACACATTCGTTGAAGATCGGATAGATGGTCTTCCATGTAGGGGGTAGACGAAGTTTGTACGCACTCTCCCCATGTTTACTAAGGATGACACTAAAGCGCCTGTAAATAGTATTACCAAGATGGTTCTGCCCACAACGCCACCGTGACCTCACCGGCCTCATTCATTCATCCATCCCGTATCACCTAGATTTTATGCAACGTCGCATACGTACGGTCATCCACAATCCATGTCCCAAAACACGTATTCGAGAAAAAGTTAACGCTGTCGGACCAGAAGCCAGAGATCCTGTAAGGAAGGTTTGTGCCGCCGCCGGGAACCCCGTTAGGCGTTAAAGTATTAGACTGCGATCCAGGCTGCTACTTGGGGATGAGGTGAGACAGGAGCGCCCTCGTCGCTGTATCAATCCTTATCGATCATGTGTCACAGGCTAAGTAGTACTACCTGTTGACGCTTCAACGTCGCAACCCAAAACAGCGCCCAGCTTTGTTCCCCTCTCGCTCCACTCTTTTTTTCTTGGTTCGTCGGCCAGGCATCGCCCCCAGTGCTTCTGGTTTTCACTTTTACATGTCATGTCCTTATTGTCTACTTTGAAAGCCCTCCAACTATATGGTTGTACTCCCGGTGCGATCGCTCACAACTCCAGTCAACGATTAATTTACTGACCAACACAGTTATCATAACCACTGTTGTCGGATATGATTACCGTGAGTGTTACTTTGTGCATGCTATCCTTCTCGTTCTGAGTGGCCGTTGTGGTTCCATCACTGAAACTCTAGTCCTCACCTTTTCGAGAGAGGTATTTTGTCCCGCTTCCTGCCCCTCGTCCGATGGTTGACTATCTACAAAGCTTGACACTGTCTGGGTAAGCAAGAGACGATCACCGTCAAGTTCCGCGTCTCTGACAGTAACACAGTGCAGGCCCTAGACTCGTGTCTCTACACTGTTCGTTGTTGTATGTGCAAGGCCTCATGGGACACGGTTGTATGCCTTTCTAACTGAGTATTCTGATAGGTTCGTTACGTCGGTCTTTGTTGGGCTATGTAGGTCTACGGCTGCCGTGACAAACTTGAATGTGACTAACTCTGAATCTATTCTCAAGTACACTTGCACTCGGTACGTTCGGGTGCACCGACTGCATGTTAAGGTTGACTAGACTGACCAAACGGCACATTTGCAGCTGGTAGCACTTATGTACCTGGTCCTATCAATGTCAGATTTCCGCTTTATATAAAATCCACCACTGATGATCATGTTCTGACAGTTGTAGGTACTTTATCTTGTCGGGCTGTGCTGCAATTTAAACGGTCAAGTAGATGTAAGCGCACCATTTTACATTTCTTTTTACCGGTATAAAGTCTGGATGTTACATCCAAGGTATTGCGCTGCTTGTGATAGGGGATTGGGGATTCTTCTTGTTCCTCGCTGCTGCCGATCGTGAGTCTCCATGCTCCCTAGTTTAGTTTCCTCCGTTGACATGTATCGCAGTTTTGATGACTCTGCGTGTTTATGCAATGTGGAATCGATCCAAGGCAATCCTCGGTGTCCTCCTGTTTATTTATGTGCCACAGGTTCTCGTCAACATTGTTTGGGAGGCTGTCTACGCCAACCCTGGTAAGAGCCTCTCAGGTATGGTTTGGGCTCAGTCGGAAGTCCCAACACGATCTTGACCAATACCCCTACATTTTCTCCCCTTTCTCCAGTGACGACCGGCCAAGTCCTCAATTTCAAATATTGCAACTACTCAACCACAGCACCCCTGGCGACATACAGAGCAATCCCCTGATATATTCTTGGGGCTGCACTGTTGATTCTCGCCGTCGTCCCAACCTTGAGACATTTGGTTGAGATGCACAAAATGTCGAAGCGCTGGCACACCAACCGGACCATGGGGCTGCTCGTAAGGGAAGGAACTGTTTATTTCATTGTGTACGTCTCACTTGTTCCGCTCTGACATTTCCATATGTCTATCGTTTTCCCTCGCCTCTCTCGCCTCCCTCTCGAAACCCACATTAAACAAGAGAACAAAAAGCTAACCACCCGGCCACTTTCCCTTGAACTAGGAATCTACTTTTCAGTGTCACCAACGAGATACAACTACCCATCGTCGAATTGGTGCTGTTCCTGGATACCCTCAGTTATTCGCTTACCTGTGCTATGATGCCTCGGTTCATCATGGGCATACGGGAAATGTATGACTGTGACCTTCGGGAGCGATGGCAAAGCATCGACACCGGATTCGGCCGATACTTAGAACAGTCTTCCAGCGGAAGCGAAGGCATGGATGTCATCCTAGGGGAAGGTCAGGCGGACGACGCGGAGGCGATTGCACTTGAAGAAGTTGGTGGTGATGTATAGCGGGTGTAATCGAGAACCTGAGCCCAGCCCTGAGTGCACGATATAGCCTGAGAGCGTGCTTCGGATATTACCATATACAAGTTGAAGATGATCTGTCACTTCAACGTTGGTGACCTTGTGAGTTCTGTGTCGCTTGTTACGACTCGGTGCTTTTATCGGCTAACAAATTTCAGGTACCAGCACAACGGCCTCTAAGAGACCTCAGACACCCACGGGAAGTACGGCATTTTATTTTTCCTTGTTTGTTTGCTAACGTAATTTCCTTCATTTATATACCGAGCCACTCTCTTCGTCGATCATCGATCATCCCTGCTCGACGGCGGCGTTACCCGCCGTCTTCAGCAGTGTGCTGTCGTCACCTCAGTTCTTCCCCAGGCCTTCAAGCTTCGTCCAACCTGCTAGTACACTATTTATTGCTGTTTAGTTTACTTTTTTATGCATAATTCATACTTTTTAATACTTTTTTAGACCTAATGAGGCTCGAAAGAGGATGAGACATTGTCATTACTAATTCGGTAGTAGTACATGTAAGTAGAAAAGTACATTAAATGAGCGACCAAAAACTATTCGAGTCTGCATGTGCGAGCTACTGTGACAACAATGGCATATGAGGTGAGGTGACAACGGCGAGGGAGAGGGTGTGCGAGAGCAAGGGTGATGGCATGTAAGGTGGGGACCTGCGAAGGGCATGCGATGGTGACGGTGTGCGACGAGGGCATGTGAGGTCGTGGGCATGCAACGAGGGCAAGCGCCGAGGTGGGGAGTGTTCGGACCTAAACGAATTAACTCAGCACACACAGATGGTGTGAGAACACTGAGGAAAAAGGTTGACCAGACGACGCGCATCCTAGCGCTACAAGATTACGTAAGATGATCAACAAACGTGTGATGAGATGCAAAGGTGCTACAAGATGTGTGATGGTTGTGATGGCCGAGTGAACAAGAAGATTATAGCATCTAACATACCCCCTTCAGGAGGCCGCTAACCCGAGGGCTGCTGAAAGTTTGCTGAAAACGGATTGGGGCAGGGGCTTTGTGAGGATGTCTGAGATGTTTTTGTGAGTAGGTAACCAGATTAGACGAAAGGTGCCATTGTCGACGTGTTCGCGAATGAAATGGTATCAAATATCTATATGCTTCGTGCGTTGGTGGAATTTCGCCGCCGTAGAAAGAGCAATCGCTCCAGTATTATCGAGAAAAATCCTAATGGGGATCTGGAATGGAAGTGAGAGTTCGGAGAAGAGAGATCTCAACCAGAGACCCTCTTGAACAACATGGGTGACCGCCATGTACTCCGCCTCTGTAGAAGACAAGGCAACAGTCGTCTGCTTTTTGGATACATGCGAGATCAGCCCGCCGGCGTAGAACCAAGCATACCCTGAAACAGAGCGACGACCCAGTTCGTTCGCCCAACTTGCATCTGCATATGCATGCAGCTCTGGGGTTTCCGTGTGAGCACCATAGTGGAGTCTATGGTTGAGCGTTCCAGCTAGGTACTGAAGGACCCGTTTCCCAGCTGCGAAGTGGCGAGGCAATGGTTCAGCGTTGAACTGGGCGAGGGAGTTGACAATGTACGCGATGTCGGGACGTGTGTTAACTGAGAGGTAGATGAGTTTGCCGATCAACTTAAGGTAAGAGGAGCGAAGATTTGCGACGTCAGGGTAAGAGGCGGAGGGGTCCCCAAAGGGCGTTTTCGGATCGGCGGGGAGACAGACGGGATTGCAGTTGGATAATCCGTACTCTTGGAGCAAGAAGCTGATGTATTCTCCTTGATGCATCCACAGTTGCCTAGTCTTCCTATCCCGCTCGAATTGTACCCCCAAGTACTTCGTCACTGGACCAAGGTCCTTGATACCGAATTTTTCTGCAATCCTCCATTTCGCCTTCTCGAGGAATGAACGTGAGTTGGATACCCCCATACCGTCGTCGACATGCCATCCGATTAGGCATTTGACCCTCGCGGGTGAGGTGCTGGTTACGGAGCTGGTAATCCCTGCCACGACGTCGTCTTCACCATCGTAGTAGAACAGAGCGTGATCCGATTCGGCGCGGACGAACCCTAAGTCTGACATCACAGAGCATACCTGTTCATACCACTCAAGCGCGGATTGTTTCAGTCCGTAAATGCTACGCAGCATGAGCCAGACGGACTTTCTCCAATCGCCCTGCTCGAAGCCCTTAGGCTGGTGCATGTAGATCTCTTCTTTGAGGACACCCCAGAGGAAGGCTCTCTTCACATTGAAGGTGTCTATTTCCCAGTCGTTTTGGCAGCCGAGCGCCGCAAGTAATCGTACGGTGGCGGGTTTAATGACTGGGGCGAAGGTGGCACCATAGTCGATCCCGGGGACCTGAGAGAAACCTTGTGCGACGAGTCGCGCCTTGTAAACCGAGCCGCCCTTGTTGTCCTCTTTGAACTCTAGGACCCAACGGCATCTGATTGCCTTGCAGCCTTCTGGTAGTTCTGCAACCTTGTAGACATTCATGTCTTTCATGGTCTGCAGCTCGGTTTTCATCACTTCAAGCCATTGCTCGTGGTCGGGTCGTTGTACAGCTTCGTTGTATGTGGCTGGTGGGATTGACATATCGTAGTCAGGGGAGGATGGGTCTCTGCGCTTGTCACTTCTGATAGCGATGTGGGCCTGTTCCTCAACGACATGAGCTTGTTCCCCGATGACGACGTCTGCGGCTAGGTCTGAGACGTCACCGTTTGATTCAATGGACCTTAGGGAGTTGGGGTGAGTATGCTCATCACCGTTTACCCCCTCCGATGAGCTGGGAGACCCTTGCGGATCGTCGACCGACACCCCCTGAGTTAATGTGCGAGCGCGCCTGTCTCGTAACTCCTCCAAGCGAGCCTTGGCAGCTGCACGTTCCTCGGCGAAGGCCTTGCCAGCCTCGGTCATGTTGTGGGCATGCATGGACCTGCGGGGCACGATGAGAGGCGATGCCGCTGTGGCCGGGACGGGGATCAAAGCGGCAGGTGTTCCAGGCACCAATGCCGCAACCGCCTGAGGTGTTGCTGTGGATGGGGTGGGGGGTGCAACAGACTCCTCTTCCTCATCGTCGTCAGTGACGTTCCCAAGGAGATCCTCGTCAAAGATGACGTCACGCGCAACAAAGAAGGCGCCGGTGCTGGAGTCGTGGAGGCGGTAGCCCTTCACCCCCTCAGGGTAACCCATGAAGATCGCCCGACGCGATTTCGGGCCAAGTTTACTCTGCAGCTCAGTGGGAATGTGCGCCCAGCACCGCGACCCAAAGACACGGAGATGGGATAAGTCAGGCTTTCTGTTATTGACCATCTCATAAGGCGTCTTCCCGGGTGGTAAGGCAGCGGACTCGGTGCGGTTCCATAAGTAGGCAGCGGTGAGCACGGCCTCACCCCAGAGGGTGGAGGGTAATCCAGCAGCTTCCAGCATAGCGAGCGAGCGGCCCTCGAGGGTGCGCATCGCCCGCTCGGCCTTGCCGTTTTGTTGGTGGGCATAAGGCGCCGCTAGCTGCCATTCGATCCCCGCCTCCTCCAAAGCCTTCATAAATTCCGTGCTGATGAATTCCCCACCGTTGTCAGAGCGAAACACCTTGACTTTGCGCTCAGTATGGTTCTCCCACAGGCTTTTGACGATCCGCCATGTGTCCAGTGCCTGATTCTTGGTAGCCAGCAGCTGAATGTTAAGCAAGTGGGTGTGGTCGTCGAGGAACACGACGAAATAGAGTTTTGCGTGCGGGGTACGGATGGGGAAAGGTCCACAGAGGTCGGAATGGATCAAGTCCAGCATGTGCTCTGCACGAGGAGACTTGGAAGAGGGGTATGGTTTCCGTGGGTGCTTGGCCATGATACATGCCTCGCACTGCGAGAGCGGAGTGGAATGGTCAATGTTCACTCCCGTCGCGATCAACGGTAAGCGCTTGACCAAGTCGCCACCTGGGTGACCCATCCGTGCGTGCCACAGATCCAGCGTAGCCCCAGGTCTCGCCATGGCGGAGATCTCCTTCACCCTCGGCGTGCACGAGACAAGCTCGCTGGGGTGAATGAACCACAGGTCAACATGGCATAAGTTCCCTACCAAGGGCAGGCTGCCCAGGACTTCGCCATTGTAAGAGAGCTGACAACGAGACCCGATGCCACCGTGTGATCCCTTGAACTCGCAATCCCAACCCTTCTCCAGCATACGACCAACCGAGGGTAGGTTGACGAGCGCTCCCGGGGCATGGAGACATTCATGCAGTGTGATCCGATACTTCTCGCCGCCGAGAATAAGCTCGGCAACGCACGTTCCTCTGCCAGTCGTGTACAGCATACCATGGTTTGCTGTCTGGACACCGGGATTGTCCTCCATCCTGAAGTTTAAGAAATACTCACGGCCGGTGACGAGGTGCGAGGTGGTACCAGAATCGAGCAAGGTGGAGATGAGGGAGGAAGAAGAGCTGTGATCGGTGGTGTCGCTGTCAAGTAACTCGGTGATCGCGGCGCAGGACAATTCACGCCGGTACTCATTGCTGGCCACGGGGATGGACGAGGAGGGGTCTGAGGGGGTTGCCATGGCTACGGCTGCCGTCTTGGGCTTCTGGCTCTTACTGTGAATCCAAGCCGGAGCCTTACTTTCCATGCCTCCGCCGGGCCAGTAACAGTGCGCGAGGTCGTGGTTGTCAGCGCGCGGGAGATTCACGCACAGCGCGTTGGTACACTTTATCCCTTTTGGATTGTTACGGTGCATGTGGAGCCCGGTGACGGGGTTAATCTTGATGTTCGACCCAGTGCCCTGCACGACCGCTATATTGGCGAACTCGGATCCCGGACCTGCTAACTTTCGCCTCCCGATGATGGCATTCGCCTTTTCCGTGAACAGCTTGGCGACGTCGTCGAAGGTGAGGGGAGTGGAAGGCATTGTGGTGCTTGTGGCAGTAGTGGACGAGGAGGAGATGGACATTCTGTTCATCGTGAATTCTTTAAAAATTTGCCATTCAACGCCCTCTGGGAGACCCTGTAACAGATCGAAGATGGCTTCATTGTTTGAATAGGTAATTCCCATTTGAATAAATCTTCGACAAGCATCTTCAAAGATGCTGAGGTATCGAGCGGCGTCGTCTGCATCTTTGAGTTTCTCCGATCTTACTCGCGCACGGAGTTCATACTGGGAGAGGAGGTCATTCCGTGAGTAGCGCTCTGAGAGGATATCCCACTGTTCGCGTGCGGTCTGGTTTTCGTTGAGTTGGTTTGCAACGATTGTGGAGATCTTTCGATCAATTAATGCCTTGGCTTGTGCGTCCTTGGCTAACCAGTCAAGAATTTTCTCTTTTTCTTCATCTGTGACAGCGGCTGGATTCGCCGGTGTGGGTTTATCGATGGCAAGCTCCGCAAGATCGAGCGGATCTGAACCGTTGCTGCTGTGGTTCCATAGGCGTTCTCCCTTGAGGGCTAACATCATTTGCCGACGCCACTGTGCGTAGTTCTCGGCCCCCGTCAGCTCGCAAATGTGGTCGTACTTTCCCATGGTTAAATTATTAATCTCCGTGGTCCTGAGTGAGCGTTCGAAATCTAGATCTCGTAGGTTCAGGTTCTGCCTGGTCATAACCCAGGGCTCATAACCTGTTCGGACCTAAACGAATTAACTCAGCGCACACGGATGGTGTGAGAACGCTATATTGGTACCTAACGAATTAACTAGGTACTGATGAGTACGAGAACAAGAAAGCGTGAGTATAGCTGGCCAACGTACCTCAGCGCACACGGATGGTGTGAGAACACTGAGGAAAAAGGTTGACCAGACGACGCGCATCCTAGCGCTACAAGATTATGTAAGACGATCAACAAATGTATGACGAGATGCAAAGGTGCTACAAGATGTGTGATGGTTGTGACGGCTGAGTGAACAAGAAGATTATAGTATCTAACAATTGTGCTAAGTATAGGAAATCGAGTAGTGCCCGAACCGCATGAGTGAGGCATTGTGACAGGAAACCATTCCGAAGTGGGATCCCAATAATTAACCCAGGCAGGATTCGGCAAATGTCAGCATGCTCTTTACCACTGACCCGATAGAGCTTTGAGATTCCATTGATGAAGAGACGAACACCATGATTGGGAGGGAGTCGACGGCACCATGCATCCAACTCAGCGGAACCATAGATGGTCTTGATCCAAGCAATAAGGTGCTTCATTACACCTTGGTATAGTTGATGGAGGATGTCGGGTGTGATCGAGAGGTAAATGTTAACATAGGGTAAGCCCTGCCAGAAGGGTCGGATAACTGGCTTGATACCTGCCTCCTGGCAGGCCCGTGAAAACGCAAGAGGCCCATTATCCAACTCGCCTAGTGTGGAAAGAATGGAATCGAGGTCACGAAGGGGACTAGGATCCTCTGACTTGCCAATCTCAGTGTGTTCGACGATACACTTCGGGCACTTGCCTGTCTTGCAGCAGCAAACAAGTACCTGCTCCGGATAGTCACCGATAAATGTTGCAAGGATTGGATGAGCCCTCCGCACAACTCCATCACCACTTGCCATCAACACTCCATCCACTCCTGCAGTTTTCAATGGTTCAAGAACACGCCTCATGCAAGCATGAAAAAGGTTGGCGAGCATCCTTCAACGTGCCGACTGATTTGTGACATGCTCGAGGTGAGTCACAGGCAGGTAAGCAAGTAACATCTGTCCTCGGCGGGAGGGCTTTCTTCTTATATCCTTTGGTAGATTGCCGATGGTCATGTACACAGGGTAGGCACACTTGTTTCGGAACAGTGTAAGTTGTGTTTTGTCGGACGAGATAATGATGGGGATAATAGTAGCGCCAGGTTTTGCTGATTCGATCTCTTGCTATAATCAATTAAGTAAGTACCATGGATATTACGAACGTGGTAAGCAAACCGCACCTGTGTCTCCCACCACCATGTTCCAGTATTCATATCCGAGTAGGCATTCTCCTGCTTTGTCGAATCCGTGAAGTGGTGTTCTGGACGAAGTAGAAGATATGGTGCAAACTCGGGATCTCCAAAGAGTGACTTGATGCATTCAACAATGTCGCGAATATATACCTTGAACGCTTCGCCAGCAAGAACAATTTCCTCATGCCGAAATTGGGGTCGTGTGTAGGGGATCTTGTTATCAATGATCCTATTAAGCTCGTGCGAGTTGGTATATGAGAGACCAAGACAGCTTGCAAGCTAGGTTTAACCAACGTCTGTCAACTAATTTATACTCATATGGAATCTGTCACCACACTTATGCTTTCGATTCTGAGAAGTTCTGACACTGTCATTGATCCAGGTCCATGCATCTTTGCCCAGTGAGCAACTTTCCAGTCAAGTTGTGATGTGAATGGCCAGTATGGGTTTCTTCCAGTAGTATCTGCAAGGTGCTCAGCATAGCACCAGTTCGCATCAGGCATAAATGCAGTGGGCGCAGGGCGGTAACCTGCACCAACCTAGTTTGATGCAAGGATCATGATTCCATACAGACAATTGACCCGAGTTTTGAGATTCCACCACCTTCCCACGGTCCAAAGGCTTAGCAATTTGAGG
>JBBPQL010000389.1:0-28230 GCA_038092515.1 Boletus subparvulus | reverse complement strand
GTTTAGTCCAACCAATCAGTGTTGGTCGCACTTCCTTTAACCCTGACGCCGCTTGCCTCGAACTTCAAGGCGTCTGAATCGGCGACAGCCGGTTGTCAACCTGACGCAAATCCCTCCTCGGCTGCTGCGATGCGATCTGGGGTGCAATCCCCTTACAGCAAATCCTATGGAGTTCTGACACTCCTCGTGGTGGCACTCTTGCGATTTGAATGCCACAAAGGGTCGGCCCTCACCATCATCCAAAGATGTGTAGCTCCCAGTGCCAAAACATATCTCATAATGTGCGAAAAACGGACCCTGAGGTTATGGGTTTCACAAACCTGAAGTTCAGAGGCGGAATTTGTCTGCGATGGAGCAAAAACTTCTTCTACACAGGCACAACTTAGTTACTTACTAGGGTCGTTCAAGTTTCAGTTGTACACAAATCAGGTCCGAGCAGCCCAGTATAGGTCTACAAGTGCGCCGTGGCCCGTGACTGAAGGCAAAGAGTGTAACCGGTGTGTGGACTAGTGGCCAGTGACCGCCAGCCGTTTGATCGCGATGACCGGTCTTAGACTTCTTCTTGCCAACTCCAATATCTGATAGACCTTGTCGAGCTCCCTCGTTCCGTATGGAACCAGATACTGAGATAGGCGTGGCACTCTTCGAGGACCATGATCGTCATCTGACAAGTCAGTCGGAGACATTGGTGGGATTTGCGAGAGGCCGTGACAAATCAGGTGCAGCAGACAACTCGAAGTCTAGGCGCTGGGTGCAAGCCTGGGTACGCCGACCATTACACAAGCTCATTCAAACGCGCAGGACAGAATGTTGTGAAATCGGTTGATGACAGCGATCGTCAAGCTTTTGGCAAGGTAATAGGATGTCGGAGGGCGTCTTCGCAGCGGTAAATCAGACAAGTGGTTTGAGGAAGACAGCAGCATACATACATCGGTAAATTTCAGTAGGGGTGTGAAGATCCGTTTGGAAACCGTGGCCTGGAAGACTTGATGATTAATACCTAGCTTTTGAGAGCTTGAATGGTTTCTGACACTATGTATCGTGCAGTTACGTTTCGGACACATGGGGATGCATGCAGATCTGAGTCAGTCTCTGACCAATAGGGAGCCTGCGAATTGAGCGCAGGCGGCAGGCCACACGGTCACCGAGATCCCGGTTTAGCGATCGAACTACCATCGCCTCTTGCTCAGGTTACATCCAGTCGATGAAGAGTGTCCTGGTCACAGGTTCCGGCAATCGACGTCCGAGTCTTCCGTGTTGATCTAATGGAATATCACCCCCAGGTGCATCTGGCGTCCTAGGGACTGCCGTGTACAACGCATTCCAGCGCGCAGGCGCCCAGACCGTCGGGCTATCATACTCACAGGTCAAAGAAGGACTCGCCAGACTTGATTTGACCAACGATTTGCTCTCCCAGGGAGGTGTGACCCTCCGCAAGTTGTTTCGGGAACACAAGTTCAGTTGTATGTCGATGGCATCAGTAGACGCTCGGGCTGGTTCGGTGCTGATGGGCCAAATCGGTTCAAGGGGTAATTCACTGCGCAGCCGAAAGACGGCCGGATGCATTCAAAGAAGTAAGTCACTCAGGTATCCTTCCAACGAGCTCCCCGAACAGCGCTATGATATCAAAAAATGTTCTGTAGGGTGATGCCGCAGCCGCAGTCAAGGTCCGCCCACACATTCGTGATCTCACCGAACTCTGTGTTCACATCGACCATATATGTAGCTCAATCAAGATGTGCCTGGTCACCTCGCTCAAATTTGCAGGGATCACGGCGCTACCCTCGTATACATCTCCACAGGTCCGTTGTCGATGGCTGTCCTGGTGGATATACGTACTTTCTCACACGGAATGCGCCCTGGAATGTAGATTATGTCTTTGACGGGAGGAACCCGCCTTACAAACCGGGCAGCGAGGCAAACCCGCTGCAGGAGTATGGTGTCACAAAGTTTGCAGGCGAGAAGGCCGTTTTAGGTGTGAGTGGCGCCAAAGTCGTCGTTCTTCGAGTACCCGTGCTGTAAGTCGCTCCCAGTTGACGATATTGAATATGTTGACCTGACATTATTATAAAGCTATGGTCCGGCACCAAAGAATTCGGATAGCGCCGTCAACATCCTCCTCGATGTCGTCCAGGATCAATCTGGGAAGACTTACAAAATGGATGACTATGGACAAAAGTACCCTACCAATATCTTAGATATAGCCTCGTTCCTCGTTCGTCTGTCAGGTAGGTGCTAAATCTCACCCTTCGTTTTTTTTCTTCACAATCGAGACATAGATCTGGACAAGGCTCTCCCCCGAGTCGTGCACTATTCAGCCAGTGAATGCATGACCAAATACAACATATGCGAGATATTTGGAAAGATTCTCAACCTGCCCATAAACCACGTCATCCGCGACAGCTCCGTCCCAGCGGACGCAGTCGCACGTCCTAGAGATTGTCACTTGTCCACCGAAGCAACGATAGAGTTGGTCGGTGATTTAGGTTGCTCAAATTTCGAGGACTGGTGGTACAAGGATTTGGCTAGCACCCAGACAACAAAGTAGAACGTAACTCAGCCAGCAGTCTCGGTCGTTTGTACATCATGGAACAAGGATACGTCACACATTCCGAGGAGAGTATATCAAGTCAACGACTCCCCTCCTTCCTCTGAGTCTCCTTCTCTACCGGGGGTGGCTTTTGAGCGGGCAAGCATTGTGCATATTGTTCCTTCACCTTTTGGATGTAAGTTCCGGTGGGCCGTGCGCGTGAGATCTAGAACACATTAAACTGCCAAGGTCCGACGTACCGAGTCACTAAAGTATTCTGTCCGCATGGAAAGAATCAGACATAACCCCCTCAGAGCCCAATACTCGATGTGACCTACCTGCGCGTTGTTCGATGTCCTTCATGGGTTTAGAGCAGGTCCCATCGATGGACGATACGCCCATCGGGAGGTGGGATCCCGTTGCTTCAAGCGGGGGTGATTGCGTACCAGACGACATTGTCGTGTGCTCGACCAAGCAGTGCGTCCCCTCTCCTATGGTGGGATGACATCATACACCGGGTGTCCCCGAAAACATATACGAAAAAGGAAGTCTGTTTCTCGCCTCGCAACTACGACGTAAGGGATCAGGATGGGGTATATCTCTACGTCTCTTCAAACACTGAGGGCTTTTTTCGACATCGATTCGTACCCCGACACATCAATCTCCTCGAACGCCGCGGCCGCTCCCACGACAGGGAACAATCGATTCAGCACATAATACACGACAGACGATACCCCGAAACCCGTAAAGAACGAGAGCTCGTATATCCGTGTAGCCGCAATCGGCACCGTACGACCAGCTGCATGGCACGGAGATCCGCGGGAAACATTGTCAATCGTGTTAGCACACAGTTTTTCTCAGCCGGACCGTGACGGGCCATCGCCAAAGGGCATGGTGCGAGGGAGGCCGGGAAGAAAAAAGGACTCACTCGCGCCGGCGAACCCAACCACGTTGATCAAGATACCAGAGATGTAGGCGGCATAAGCTCTGCGAAAGGCGTCGTAAGCCATGCGGATGTCAGGGGTGGTATCGCTAGCCAAGTCGCTCACCGGAAATTTACCCCGTACGTGTACCAGTACCAGGTGTTCTTTCCCGTCTGGTACAAATCAACTACGTTATAATGTCCCTTGCGAATCAGATAATATTCCGTGACCTAACCACATCGCAGGCGGGTCCCGTCCATCTTGCCGTGAGCACAGATCGTACGGTCGATGGCTTTGAAGGTGGACTCACCATTACACCAGCGATGGAGCTTAGAAAGACAGAATATGCGGACAGGTAAGATGTAAAGTTATTACTGCTCTTGAGCAAGTTCCATGGGCACATGGTTAAGCCAACGATGGCTGCAATGTATCCACCTCGTCGGATATTCTAGTATCGATGCAATCACATCGTAGGTTAATGGCCTAGAAAACGGCAGTTGACAGCGAGACCCACAATGAAACGAGGAAGTAACGCGGTCAGGTCGCACCCAGCCGAAACCGAATTGGCGGATATATTCGTGCTGCGTAAACGCATGCACGCGAACCACCCATTGCCAAAAACCGAGCGGAGAGAAGAAGCAGAATATGAATCGCCGTTTACTGTCTGGCATAAAACAAACATACCCCATCTGGTGCGTGTATGGTTTATTCCGTGAGTGATCTCGCGTATCGGAAGAAAACAATCCTGTCGCTCACCTGTGCAATAATGAAGGAAGCGGAAATAAACCATACCTATTTAACCGGTGAGCCACATCGGACGAATCAGCGTAGTAAATACTGGACCTACTCCAAATCTCGTCGCGGGAGAAGGATTATCATCCAAGAATCGGCCCAATAAATCGATGGGCGACCAGATAGCCTCTCCATATATAGCCTGTGAAGATGAACTGACCAGAATGCCGATCAAACACACGATAGAAGATGCCAAGGGGAATGCAAAAAGCTGTGGCCAAAGCGCTGCAGCGGGTGTCCTTGCCCTAGATGCAAAGTCCGGTGCGTTCCTATTTTGTTTTCAAAGTGAGATGGGGACTGAGAAGCAGACGAGGCATGCTGACGTGAGAAGCGTTACCAAGTTGCTGACGCACGACATGAGGCTCACGACCATTGCCCAGGCCAGATTGGATCCATGGATGGAGGAAGGCTGTTGGACGATCGGACCTATGCCATGTGCTTTGAGGATACACCATATGAAGAACACGATTGCAGCGGTGGGGGTAACCACTGTTTTCACTACAAAGAAGTGGCGACTTTCTAGGAGTGAGCGATCGAGTCTCGAACCGAGGACCTCCTCTCACGAACATTTTGTGCATAGGAAACCATAATAATGGCAGCGATAGGAGCCAGAACAAGAAGAAGCACATAAAGTCTCGGGTATTTGTTCCGGACGAAGCTGGAAGTGAATTGGCTGCGTTCCAATCGTGTTCATAAGAGAGGGTGCGCCAGGGATGGATCTACTCACGGATGGTATTCACACCAGGCCATATAGCCCGTAGCATTACCAAAACACACGTCCCTCCGATGCTTGCTTGCACCCCATACCATATACTGCAATTCCATTTTAAACACGAAACACGAGGAGGGGAGCCGTCAGATGTCCCTACCATGCCATTGCGCCTCGATTGAAGACACACCATAAACTTCCAAAGACTCCGAAACTCGTGCGAATGACAACTGGAAATGTGACATGGAACACTGCGCCGGGTCGCGCGTTCGAGACCAGAAATGGTGTCACGGCAACAAACCCCACCCATACGCAAATCCAGGCTTGCCACCACGACAAACCCAGTTGGATCATGGACGACACGATCATCCAACTGGAAAATAATGTTAAAAACGTAGAGGCCTCAAATTGGCTTTTCCGAATCACACGAGCGACTCACGTGTTGATGTTGAATATGTCTGCCACCCAGCTGTTCCCCAGCGTCATGGATCAATCTGTGCTATTCGGCAAGCAACGCCTAGACGCACAATGCAACATAGTTGTATCCACGCCAGGTCCTGTGTTCGGGGACTACAGGCAGCAGGTCCTCATTCTTGAGAGCCGAGATTGAAACAGGGATATTGTTGGAGCGCAAATGGTATACTCACGGTGATTAATTGCTGGGCCAGAGTGAGGCTCGGGTCGTGAGGGATTTCAATGGCTTGGGTAAGTCTGCGGACCACGCCCATGACGAAGTCGCGAAGTGTCCTTGGCAGATGCTTTTAGAACGTGATAGTAGTATCCAGGAAGAAAGAACCGCAGGCCCATCACGAGATGGAAACGTCGCCGCTTCTGAAGTTCTCGTGCGATTCCTTATCTTGGGCCGGGTTGAAACACGTATGATATCCCCAGTTGGCCGAAGGTCCGAGGAATACCCCCAGTTGTCGATAAGAGGTCCAATGGGTACCCATTTTTCAAATACCAAAGATAAGACCCAAGGTCAATTTACTGCTATGGCCAGGAGTAGTACGGCGGTAACACAAATAATAATCAAGGTTACACAGACATACACCAGTCAACATGACAAATTCGAGCATGTGCAGCTGCGGAGAAGCACGTTGATTAGCATTAACGGTATCATCAAGGACCGTCGGGGTTGGAGGATATGAATTAAATTGATGCATGTCTGGTAATACAATGTGCTTGAGGCCCAGAAGAAGGGTATGTTGGGATCACACAACGACAAGCAAAGCAAAGCGAGCAGACCAGACGAGGGACATAAAAAACAAGGTGTGTTAATCATATGCTCGATCGCAGAGATGGTGGAGATGCTAGGAATAGATGGAAGTGATGATGTACACAAATATGCAATGGTATCCTTTTGGGCGGAGGTTGCTCATTATTGCATGAGGAAGTTGGCATCGGAACGAAGAGTGACCAATGCATTCGTCACTCCGAGATAGACGCCGGGGAATCATGGCGTGTTGGAGACGACTGCGCTTGCTTGAAGCGTTCCGAAGTTGGCGACGGCGAGGAAAAAGTGAAGGCGGAATAGATGCGCTTGCGTTCTGGCGTCGAGAAATCGTTGGTCTGACGGGAGGGGTCGTCGCTGTTGCACAGTGCATCATTCGTTGTTGGGAGAGGCCTCTCGACTATGGAAGGAGAGAAAAAGTCACGGACAACCGGTTCTGCTGACTTTTCCTAGAAGCTCTGTCAGCATCTGTTGATAGTAAAGGAATACGCGTACAGACCCTTTCTGTATGCACGTCAGACTCTTGGCTTTCCGTGCGAGTCGCATCATAGGCCTCTGAGACGTCTGCCAAGGGCGAGACGGTCAACTCGTAGCATCGAGAATCAATGTCGATCTGAGAAATCGAGAGACGCGGTGGTTGGCGCTGTGACTCCTGCTCTTCGGCAACTGGTGGTAGCGGAGAAGCCTTGCGAGAAGAACGAGACGGCTTGGAGCTACTCTTTCGTGCGTCAGAGCTCCTGGGCTTGCCAGTAGAGCTAGGGGGCTTTCGCGTCTTCTTCGACTCCCCCTTGAGGTCCTTGTGCTTCTTGGCAGAGGGGACGACGAGCACCTTGGTAGCGAGAGCGCCAGTCTTTCTCTTCTTCGTTTCCGAGGTGGCGGTAGGACCTGCGCGCTGGCCCGTGACGGGGTGAAGGTTCTCCTTCTCGATGGCAGCAAGGGTGGATAGTAATGTGGCAGCTGCGTCCGTGGCTGAGAGCGTCATAGCGCGTACATCACTGTCATTGTGAGACTGCGGGGGCACTGATGGGGTGTCCTGGAAGACAGTGAATGAGCGCACGGACATTGAGATAGGAAGGTGGAGTGGTGAAGGGAAGGGCGGACTGGACACGCGTGGGCGCTGTGCAACACGTTGAGGAAGAGAAATTGAACCGTGTTCTGGCTCGCTTAGCATTTAAACCCATACTTGCCATTTTGAGACCCCGCCCGCTCCGACGACCCGCATCGCGACGCGTCTGGATCACGTGCGTCCTGCACGTTGGGGGAACGCGCATCACTCCCGCCTCGTTACTTGCCAAATGCGGTAAGTAATCCGAGTTGCTGTGTCACAAGTTGGTTCGGTTTCCATGAGTTTGTTAGTGGTCCAATGCAGCATGGCCAGGTACGCCAGGGCCCTGGTCATTCTTACTGACTACGCCCTTACTTAGCTCTCCACTTGGCTCGATCGCTGATCGAGTGTCCTTCCAAACTCGGAATTTCCATTTCTGACTTTCCGCTCTTTCCGTATGTTTTTTTTATCTAGCTTCTGCCAGCGTCCTCGGCTGACTCAACAAATCACTCCAGTTCGTGTCGCTTGGCACTTGGCATGCTGATCATTGCACCCCAAAATGGTACCGAAAGTCATGTCGCCGCCATTCCACTCCCGCCCGACTCCTGCCTTTTTAGGGGCGTCCTTCGATGAGCGATATGAAATGATGACTGATCTCCAGGTGGTCAGTGGCGATAGAAAAGGTGGCCTGCCCCGATGACATTATCGAACCTTCCTGTAGGAACGTTTCCTTCCATTCGTCTATCACGAACAGCCGCTACCAACTGGGGGTCAGGCTGCCTCATGCTAGCCACGCTGCAACGGGCCCTCACTCACTTAAATTGCCGACCTGCATAACTCGCTCTTCGCTCTTACTTCTCACTGTTCTCTACCACATTCCTCGTCTTCGGACGCCCCTTCGACCTCTCAGGTCTCCTCCATCCCATTCGTCGTTGCAGTGTTATCCCAGGATGCCGCCCAAGTCCTCCGCGACTTCCCCCCCTCCCCCAGCCCTGGGTACGCTCATCGACAACGATACTCTCGAACTTGTCGAGGTCCTTGGCGTGGGAGGCTATGGTGTCGTTTACCGCGCCGTCGACCCACTTGCGCGCAACTACGCCGTCAAGTGCCTGATCAGTTCACAGGTTCACAGTGGCTCCCGCCAGCGCCAATTACACATGCGGGAAATAGCCCTCCACCGCCTTGCGTCAGCCCATCCAAACGTTGTCACCCTCCACCGGGTTGTAGAAGAGCACAACTACACTTACCTCGTTATGGACTACGCTTCCGATGGTGACCTCTTCTCTCAAATCTTGCACCATTGCCGTTACCTTGGACAAGACCACCTAATTAAACACATATTCCTCCAGCTCCTTGATGCTGTCGAATATTGCCATTCGCTGGGGATATATCATCGGGACCTCAAACCTGAGAACGTGCTGTGCTTCGACGGCGGACTTCAAGTTGCTATCACCGATTTCGGCCTCGCTACTACAGATCGGTTTAGCGAAGAGTTCCGCACTGGTAGTGTTTACCACATGAGCCCAGGCGTGTATCTCCCCTTCATCGCCTTCGTTTGCGTCACTGACTTATTTGCATTTAGAGTGTCAAGGTGGCGAGTTCGCACCAACAGGGTCCTATTCTCCCCTATTCAACGACATCTGGTCTTTGGCCATTATACTTTTGAACCTCGCTACTGGCCGCAATCCTTGGAAGTCGGCATCCTCATCCGACCCCACCTTCCAGGCATACCTCCAGGATCCCCTTAACTTCCTTCCAACTGTCCTTCCTATCTCTGCCGAAGTAAACAACATCCTTTGCCGCATGCTCGTGGTGGACTGGCGCCGTCGCATCACTCTATCGGAGGTCAGGGCTGCCATACAGCAAGTAGAACACTTCTACGCAGAAGGCGTCATCTTCGAAGGGAGCATGGCACGCTGCGCATGGGAGATCGATGTCGACATCGAGAGTGATTCGGATTCTTCTACTCCTGGCGAGCCTGCTGAACAACACGAGGAACTTCGTTCTCGCTGGAGCAAGGACAGCGATTCGGAGATGGAGTATGCAAGGCACTCCATTCGTGACCCGATGTGGGACGAGGAGTATTCTTCGTGCAACGCAACCTGGGCTATCGAGTCGTCGATACGCTCTCCGTCGTCCGCTGTGCTTGAGCCTCTCAAAATCTACGAAGGTCCTCGTACACCTCCTTCCACCTGCTCTCCGTTATCCCCTGTTACATCTGGATCCATTCCATCTGTTCCTCCCACTCCAGAGGGTATCAGCGTGTTGCGCAATAGGCCAATGCTTGGTCCCTCGAAGCCTCTCAAAATCAACACCAACTGTGGTCGTCGGATATTTTTCACGGGTAGTAGCAACACGCACACCACTTTTTCTTCCATGCACACCGCCGTTGAAAGCGCCACCCCGTTCACCTCCTGCTTTTACCTCCCCTCGCCCGACTCTTCCAAGATCTCCCTTCCTTGGACATCCTCTGCTATGCCATCGAGCGTGGACCTTGGTGTCTATGCGACGCCTGGTAGCCATCATACCGATCCGACGTGGTGGGACTATCCAGACACCGATTACGCATCCTCATACCCCTCCACCATGTCATCCTCTTATGAGAGCGTGGTGGGTTTAGACCTAGACGTCACTTCCAAGAAGATGTTGGAAGATACTTCCCCTGCCCACTTGGCCATCTGGCGTCGTGATCCCGTCACAACTAACGCTATGAATCCCTATGTGCCTGCTGTAGTCATGAATACATGTCGACAGGAGGCATACGTCCAAAAGGGCGCTTTGTCTACGCACCCTCCACTCCCCTCCCAACAGCCGCCCGTCAACGTCATTTCTGGGCCGCTACCTCGGCCTAGTTCGCCTGTGCCTATTCCAATCCCCCGATCCTCGAATGGGAGTGAAGAGAAGCGGTGGTCCTCGTCTCTTTGGCGCTTTTCGTTTCCCCGTGCGTCATCTCCACCGCGGACTCCACCCAGCAGCGTCGAGGAAGATCATCGAGGCAGGAGAGGTTCGTTCACGGATGCTTTTCCGTTCCATTCCTTTTTCACCTCAAGTCCCACATCGTCTTGGCGTCGTTCGCCTTCTCCGCCTGCTTCAGAACCCCCGTCTGCAGTTGCGCCCCCTCGGACCGGTATGACAACGACGGCTCGACTGCACGAGCAGTGTCGCCAGGCTGCGCGACCACGGACGAGACGAAATTGGTTTTATCCAGGAAAATTATTTGCCACCGCTGGGGCGTCGTAGAACGCTTTACGGCCGTTCCCTGCCGAATTCGGTCGTTCTCTATTCCTTTTCATTTACGACATAGCATACACGCTGCTTCATATGGACGATCGAAAGAATCTGTTGTACAAAAATCGCGCATCTTCCTCACATTCGTCTCATTCCTGTCGGTTGGCATTACATATCTAGCCTCTTCGACTTCACAACCCTGAGTCACATCGTTTGCTTCATTCGCACTTTGTTTTTTTCTTCCTTTTTGCTGCATCCAGCAATGTATGTATAAGTACCTGGCGTACGAGCTAAATGTCCTGTCAACAATGATAACGATAACGCACGCGAATTCATGTCTCTTCACAGAAGGCACAATCGTAAAACATTCTAGAATTCTAGAACAGGCGGAATGGACGAGCATGCATTTGGGAAACAGGCTGCGGACTGGTTCGGAAACCCTTTTATGGAGACTCACACTGCTTACCAAAGAAAATAGGAGTCGCTGATAAAACCCCAATTTGTCTAAATCCGATGAGCCTGGTTGAGAGACTCGACTTAAGGTTACATTGTTTTACAAGTGAGTAAGACGCATTGACAAGTCCGAGACTTTCGCTGGTTGGTGTCACACACACAGGATCGACCCAACCCGGACCCCCGGACCCGGTCTCAGATGGAGACGACGTGTCAGAGTCTCAGGACGGCGCCGCGGGTTGGACCGTGTCTTGACTGAGCTACGGTCACGCTACTGGCGTGCAAAATATGTGAGAGGCTTACAAAGTACCACGTTAGGTGGACAGCGTCTGAGTCGCAGGCCGTTGTACCGTGAGCCGGAGGTGCATGGCTTCCCGATCAGTCTCGTTCCGACACCAACGGGCGTTTTGTCAGTGCTTGTCCTCCATATTGGCGTGACGTTCTCGAGCAAGTTAGGCGGCTTCACCCATGATGGCGTATTGACCTGTCAAGGGCATGTCCGTGACTGACGGACCACAGGGCTTGTATCGATCTGAGTGACCACAGGGCGAGTGCCTGCTCGGAACGGCGACACGGTTTGTCGCGTCGCCGGGTCGCTGTGTGCGCGTCCCTTTGGAAGAGAGGTGAGTGTGCCGTTATAAATATGACGCATGACGTCGTGTGCAGTTCTTTTGGCCCCGGGAAAGCGGTCATCCTGAAAGCCCAGCCTCGCTCGAGGTCTTATTTGCGAGATCCGGACAGGCAAATCGAAAGGGACGAGAACGACCACAGCCCACGCGTCCAGGCCCGCGGTGCCGGGCCCGCTCCACTGAGATCCAAGTCGAGATTCGAAATGATCAGAGACAATGTTGTCCGTATACTTACAGCCACCGTCCGAGTCTGTCGGAACTAGTTGTCTTCGTCCTTTGTTCTCTCTCCAGAAATTCTGACAGTTTTGACAGGGCGAGACAGCGGAAGCGAATTTGGGATGATTTTTGAAAATGAGTCGGAACCGGCGTGGCGTCGGTATTGGACGGTCTGGTTACCAGACTATGTAGTTGGAATGATCTCTGTCAATGGCTGTTTCAGTTTACTAGTCACAATGGTATTGCTCGCACACTTTGCCAAATCAGACACCACCCAGCACCCGTGGCGAACGTAGAGCTAAAAAAAAATGATGAGTGTGGCAGCGGCACCGCGATGATGTCGATGGTGTGTTGTAGTAGTGAAAGCTCAAGTTGAACTGAAGTGTTGACTAGCCTTAACCGCCATAGTATGTAGTTGTTTATGATGTGGCCTTGCTGCGGGGACCATCCATCCGAAGCAGCACATGGCATTAGTCTGGTGACCAGACACGTCTATATCGACGGCTTGCCTCATAGTACGGTCTGGTTACTGACCTGCAATGGATGCGGCCCTTGAAAAGGCTGTACATTCGGCATCGCCACTGTCAGTGCCAAGTTGCTATCGAGCGCTGACTCCACTCATGATTCAAGGCTCCCAACATCTCACCTAATTGTCATGACATACTCCCCGCAGGACATCTATGCCAGGCATCTCGTCTCACGTCGCGGATACCCGCTGTGGACACCAGAGCCCAACATGAGCCTTCCAGACTCTTATGTTCGGCAAGGGCTCAAGATTGGTGATGTCGGCGTCGTCGTCCCAGAAGATGGGAGTTTTGACGTGTTTTTCAATGTGTGCTTACCACCGGAACATTCGCTTCATCGAGAAACCGGCGTGCCCAACAACTTTACCCCCATTCTCCTCAGCGGAAGGGATGTTACCCAGTTTCCCGAAGCCGAGAGTGCTGGCCGTATCATTTCGACTTCCTCAGTGGCGAGGATGAGGGACACAGGTGTGTCTGATGAAGACCCAGAAAGGTGCGACGTGGTCTCACCGTGAGGGACGTCATGCGACCTGATTGTACTGATGTTGACGGCTCAAGACGCGCGCAGCCAGGTCCCCTGAATTATGAATTCACGCTATCTTCCAGGGAAGGCGCAGTCCTCATTCTCCCTGAAGGTGCAGAACGTTATTATCTCCGCAATGAACGTTTGTTTCTAGATGAAGCGATCCAACACGCGGTGGACTGGTATACCTTTGCGGAACAACGTCTTGGTCGCATCATCAGCCACGATGCCCTTTATTTGATTACCGGCTTTTACAAGGCTCGTTCTTGGTCCCTTGCTGCATACCAGCAAGGTGCTGGTGCTGGTGAATCCTCGGCCCGATTCAAGGCTGTGCAAGTTGGTAGAGGTAACATCGCAGCGAGTTACACCTGGGAGACCACGCATGCCATGGATTGGCGCGTGGGACCTTCAGACCAGTACTACAATGGGATAGCAAATCAAACCGTGTTCATACAAGGGTTCAAAATTGCTATCCGGGAAGGCATATTGGGCACGAAATGGGTTCACGTCAAGGCAGATTCCCCTGCTGTACGACCTCACCGCGTCGAGTATTCCAGCGGTTCATGGTTTTCGAACCCATGGGGTGGAGGATCTGGGAGTAGCAGTGGTTCGATGGCAAATGCTCCAAAGGGGACGGGTACCAGCTTCAACCTGACTCGGAGTGCTGAGAGCAACTTGAACCTTCCCGTCGAGGATATTACGATCCAACGCTTTCCGCAAGTAGCAAAGGTGTGTTCCTAGCCATCTGGGAGTGAGTTTTGAGGACTGATAAGTGTCCAGCCTTTTCACCCTTCCGACATCATTAACCAGTATTTATTACGAGAGGTGCGTATTGCATAGCGAGACGGAGGGACTAGAAACTAGCGTAGCCAACGATGCAGGTTCCTTCTGCCACCGTCGCGGTTACCCACGACAGTCAGTGGACTACGCTACTTGACGGGGTTCGTCCGATGCCACTTTTACAACCCTCTAAATGTTGATCGTATTATTCCAGGGAGTGCTCAACCACGGCGAGCTATCACAAGAAGACCGCCTCGTTGCGGCTGTGACGAGCAACTACTCAATGGTTTTGGCACATGAAGGTGATGAACCTTTCGGGAACGCTTATACGTTGATTGGACTGACCTACCTCAGGCGTGGTGCACTTGCAAAGCGTAGCGATCGAAAATGATGATGACGACGACGAGATGGCAACGTCGACGTTGTCAGAAGAACATTCAGATCATTTCCCTATGTCACTTGACACACCAACCCTGCAGCCGTTGGATTCAGATCTTCTGGCTACGGACGAGTGAGGCCTTGCATCTTGGCCTGACCAACATCTTATTTACGCTCTGTCGCAGTTCTTCCGTGAGGCCATATGCCTGTGCCTACGGGAGCACTCTGTCTACCAATCCAGAATCAAGTCATGCTATGTATCGCACAGCGCAAGAGCTTCAGGAACATATCACACTTGCTCATCCGGACATTGTGGGAACGCACCTGCCAATGTTTCGCTGTGGGATAGCAGGGTGTGGACAGTCTTGGAAGGTCCGCATTTGATTTCTTTGTGGACAATACTACAGCTGATGTACACTCCAGCGCATCGAGGAACTGGAATACCACATTCAACTGTAAGCTAAGTTTCCGGTGATATTTTCTGCTCATGCTTATTTACCCTGATCAGCCCCGACGCTCATTCTGAAAACGCCATCCCTGTGGGGCCTACAGGACTACTTGCTGAGTCTTCTGAGACTCGTCAAGTACTACCCACCATTGCGCCTGCTAGATATGCTGATTTTGGAATATCAGCTCTCGATGAGCCTCCCGCTGCCCTGTCTCGAGATATACCGTCGCATCTTGACCCCCTACCGTCTGACGAGTACCTTATTAGGGACACAATAATGAGTGATCCAGGGCCTCCGCCGACAGAGCACCGGGGAAGATATGGCGACAACTCTTCGTTGACCACCGATTGTAAATTTTGCAGAGGTAACATTTTACCACGTCGTAATGATACGATATATATTGAAACTGTTGCGCATCCAGTGCGGAACGCCAAATGTGACCGCGCCCGTCCTACTTGCGCGAGCTGCTACCGTCGAGGCTTACCATGTGCGTATGTCCGTGTCGGCGAGGACGAGGAGGGCACCCAACCGATCTCGAGGGACGTCTTTATATCGCAGACAAGAGACGAGATACCCTTACTGTGGTTGGACTTGCCGCCTGAAGAGCCCGGTCTGATCTCAGTGGCCTGCAGTGAGTGCAAAGGTAATACATAGTCTTCAGATGTTCCAATATTACGATATTGAATTGCGGGAACTACAGAAAATAACGCCCAATGTGACCATGCGCTTCCTGCGTGTGCGCGATGCGCCCAACTCTCGGTGCCATGCATTTATACCAAGACGAGAAGCGGGAGCAGCAGCTCTGTATCTGGATCGTACTCTCCGTTGACATGGGAGGGCACACTGAAGGGTACACCGTCCTCCCGTCGTTTCATTGAACGCGGCCCGCGTCTCAGAGACGTTCCAAGCACGCCAGAATATCGACCCCGGTTGCCCGGTGTTAATCACAAGTCGCTCCCAGTGCCTTGCAACCAGTGCAGAGGTGGCCTTCTTTTATACAAATGCATCAACGTTACGAATGCTGACGCGTATACTCACGATGACAGCCCGGAACATCTGGTGTGATGGTGCCCAACCCAAGTGCGCGAACTGCGCGCGTCGATCGACGCCGTGTGTCTATGATCTTGACCCCAAGGGAAAGGGCAAGAATTTTTCCTGGCCAACCTTTTCACCGCCGGAAACCGATAAATACCCATACCCATCTAGCCCAAAACACTCTCCCAGACAGACCGGCCGCAGTAATTCAGACGTGTGTGGGCGAGGCCCTTTGATTCCTCAAGAACGATATACGACCGGTACCATCTCAGTATATAATGCACCTGATCAGCATCCCATCACCTTCAATTTGGAAACCCCGGATCAGAGTGGGATACCAATAATTGATATCCTAAATAAAACGGACGGCTTTGTTCGTATTCAGGATCGCACAGAGGTTTTAAATATGGGAAGCAAGTCGTTTATTCTGCGTGTTCTTGTGAGTTCGTTAGATCTGATCGGTGATTTTCTTTGTGGTTCAACGTTGAACCGCCGGTTTTCAGTGGCCTGGGTACAAATCTTGGTCCAAGACGATTTCTGCCATGGATTGGAAGAACCCGCGCGGTCCCATCACACGCGTGAAACTCGCAGAGGCAGTTGCAACAGCCATTCGGAATTTGTTCGAAGTTAGTCATAATTAGTTTCAGTAGCTGTACGATACTGATATCCTCTCGCTAGAAATACCGCGACGAGCGATACGACTCAGATCATGCGGAGTGGAATGTCGGACCGAACGGCATTCAGCTCGACCAGATCTGTCTTGTTGCGCTGGACCGGGTGTCGGGGGGCAGCTGGCAACCTCGACTTTGTTTGCTTGGAACTCGCCATTGATGCCCAGTGGGAGTCCATGGAATACCGGGAGTCACTGGACAGGCGAGACCGAGGGTGACACCCATCATTCAAAGAGTAGAAACCTGCTATCGAATTGCTCCAAAAGTTCCTTGTACGACTTACTTATATTTGTGTCATCACTAGTATCCCGATCAATTATGACCAGTCTCTCGAAGGATTGTCACTTGTACAGGAAGCTTGAACAACCACCCATATTAAATGGCCAGATGTTTAGCATTATGAGCGTAGAGTGAAGCACACGGGATATCGAGGGATGCCTGATCACAATGTCCTTAGATCCACCATTTTCCTTCCCCTGTCCCTCTCAATCGCACTCTTATTTCTTAAACCACTACCTTTGTCCAACCGCCTCATACCACCGCCTACCCCATCACCCATACCCAACGGCGCATGACCAGCCTGGAGCATTCTAAATAGCCCCTTGATGACCATGAGTGGATTCCTGCTCCCCCATACCTTTGCACTTGCATCCTTGATGCCCGCCGCCTTGAGCACCTGATGTATGTTCGGATTACACCTTAACCCAAACCCGACAGGCCGCGGCCGCAAAATAATCTTCGTACTCCCAAACTTGCTCTCAATCTCCGTCCAAAACGTCCGCTTTTCGAACCGCTCGACATAATCCATCGACCGGAGCGCCTTTGCCAGGGCTTTTTCGCGCGCCACAGCTGCTTCCGCGTCCTTGCCTTCACCGTACCCGACGAGACCGTTCCCGTCGCCTACGACGACGAGGGAGTACATGGAGTGTATTTTGCCCTTGCCCGTCTGTTGAGTGACGCGGCGCATGATGAGTGGGTAGTTGTGTAGTTTGGCGACCTGTTTGGGCGTGAGCGGAGACTCGCTCGTCGTATCGCGGACGTCGCCCATCGTCTCTTCGTCATCCAACTCCTCCAGCTCCTCGGCCTCCTCGTCCCGAATGCCCTCGCGGTCCTCGACTGCATCGAGACGAGAAGGATCATGGGAATCCTGAGCAGAGGTATCGTAAAAGTTTCCAGTGATCATGGAGGGGTCGTTGCGAACGATGACGCGGTTGGCAAAGGGGGCGCGTTGAGTGGGGGGAAAGTCTGCGACGGAGTGTTCGTCGAGGAGTTTGTCATACTGCATGAGGTCTGGGATGAACCCATCTTGAGGGACGTCTGCAAGCGGCGTTCCGAGCACAGAGGCAGGTGTCCGGTTGGGGGTTGTATTGACCGGGGTCGACAATGGTTCGGCCTGAGGGGGTTTTCCCGAGGACGAAGGCGTGGAATAGGCTCTTAGAGCGCGTATTCTCTGGGTAGGGATACGTGACCATGAGTATGGTGGTCTCCGCAGTGCAGGAGCGAGTTTGTTCATCTTCCTCCTCGCCTTTTTCAAGTTGTTCTTGTAATAAGACCAAATTTCCGGGGTATGGTTTTGTTTGTTACGGTGGTTTCCCAGTTTGGAAATGTCGCAGTCCAGGTTGACGCGAGGCTACGATGAACACGCCAGACCAAGGCTCGAATTCGGTCGCTACAGATCTGAACGGTGTAGACCATTCAAACCTGTTCAGCTACATAGATCGGGACAAGTAAGCCTACAAGTGCCCCGAGTCTCCTGCGGTCCAACTCGTTACAATGACAGCGTGCATGGACTGAATCTTGCCGTACCTGAGCAAGCAAAAGAGCTCATCAAACCATGGTCTGATCGCGAGGATGCGACCCAGTTCGCAGATTCGGGCGTAGACGATCAGGTGAGGACGAACCACGATGAGCCTGGAGGTGACATCACGCCGCTCTGCTTGCAGATGATCATACATGTTCCCTTTTCCCAGAACGTGCGCATCAAGTCCGTCATACTCAAACTCGGTAAGGCCCCCTCCTTCATTTCTCCCTGCGCACTCCGCCCATCACCACGCTGCGATTGCTGATAGCTCTTCTTTTCATGTCGCCAATTCTTCACACACCGCCTCGCCGTCTTGTGCTCGCGAATCACTGGGATGCACGGACGACCGCAAAACTGAATAGGACGCGGCGAGATGACGCCACGGCATCTCAAGATCTTCGCCAACTACTCGAACATTATCGATTTCGCAGACGCGGAGAACACCAAGCCACATCTCGATATCAGTCTTCTCGAAGGTGAAACGGGGACTGTGGAATACCCTCTGAGGATAGCGGCATTTACGAGCGTGCACGCGTTGAGCCTCTATTTCGTGAGTCGTGTTCTCTTGAACCTTCCCGCATGCCCTTTCCCTGGACTTTCTGTGCAGAGCTTCTTTTCCTTTGAGTTTACCATATATGGAGTCTTATGCACGTCATGCTTATCACGGACTTGTCACGAATGCGGACAGGGAGATTCAGCTGGCGGAGATCAGTCGAGAGTATATTATGTCGGGTTCAAGGGTGACTCAAGGACGACGAGAAAAGAAGGCACGAATAAGCTCGAGATACCTGCTGCGAATGCGCCTGATGCGCCGTTGGTCGATCGGTTGAAGCAGAATGCAGGGGGACAGCAGACAACAGCACGGTGAAGGCACTAGGGGCATTTCCTTTTCAGGTTCTATGTCACTATTGAATAGGGGCTATTAGTAGTACGAGCTCTTTCTTCCTCACCCTCATCACCATGTCGTCCAACCCCACCACTCCCTACGACGAAGAGAGAGCGAGCCTCGGTATGCTCGTAGAGTCAGTGGAAGAGCTCGAATCAGAGCCCCCTGACCCAGGGTCCGATACAGCGTTGCTTGAGCAATTATTGGAGCTGCTTTCGGTAGACAGTTCCGCAGACAACGATGACGCAGATATTAACTCCAGCTTTGCACGTACATCGATGTCTGACGAAGAGATCTTCGAGTGGCAGCATAACATTTCTGCCGAACCTGGTACATCATTCGCTGCTTTGCACATGCACACGGCACGAGCACCCGTGCACCTGCAGGCAGAGAGGTCGACGGAGCGTACGCATCAGGTGAGCCTGACCCACCTTCCATCTTTCTTGGCAGTGTGATGATCTCGTGTAGTCCCATGCAGTGTCTCGTCCCAATTGTTGGATAGCTCTCTCTGTCGGGTGGCCGTGGACCGATGTCTCGTTTAGACATTTCGGAATGGTACACTGGAGCCATGCACCGCATATCAGCATCAACTCGCAGTACATGTATCCGCGGACCAATCTATACCCTCGCGCACCCTTGGGTTCGCTCAACGGAGTACCACAGTGCGATTCAAACACAGCTGAGCCAGGTAGAGCTGGCACGTTATTTTACCCCGATTCGCTGTTGCCATTGCCTTCGTTGTGACTATCAACTTCTGCACGCGATCTAGCATCCTTTTCCAGAGTAAAATACTTTCAGTAATCGAGGAAGATACTCGGGCCACTACATCACCTGTAATTTTACAAGGACACGAGACAGAAACATAAGTGAGACCATGTAATCACAATGAGAAGCAAAACGTCATGAATCCATGTTTTTTTAATCGCTCCGACCACTGGATCGACTGTGGCTGGTGCTGACAGACATCGAGGACCCAGCCGACCCTGAGCGTGAGCGAGCATGACCCCTGGACGACTTTGGTGACACAGAAAGATCTCGCCCTCTCCTCTCATCCCGACTATCATCACTGCGTGGGGGAGGTGAGCGGACATCACGAACCGGAGACTGCTCGCTGTCACGTTCTCGGCGGGGAGGTGGCGATTCATACCGTTCACGGTGACGACGCGGAGATGGGGAGTGTGAGCGGCGTCGAGGCGGAGAGACAGAACGCTCCAGCGCTCGACGAGGCGGGGGCGACCGCCGGCGTGAATACGCAGGGGAACGCGGGCGACGATGGCGCGCCGGATCTGGTGATCGTGACCTCGACGGGGATCGTGACCGCGATCGCGCTCGTTCATACGCCACCTGACGACGACGCGGCGGGGATGCCCTCCTATACGAGTCGCGCCCCACCCTCTCTCGATGGGGCGGCACAGGCGGCGGCGGCATCCTTTCCCTTCTCTTTTCTTCATCCGCTTCACGTTCTCGTCTCATCCGATCCTCTTCCCTCCTCCTCAAACGATCCCGCTCCCGTTTCTCCGCTTCCCATCGCTGACGTTGCTCTTGCATCTTCGTCCGTTCCTCTTGCCGTTTTTTGTCCCGCTCCTCACGCTCAATGAGCCGGACCCGCTTATTCTCTTCCTGTTTTTCACGATCAAAGGCCTCGCCTTCGGTATAGTCTCTGCGTGTACCGAGTGCACGGGCCATCTTGTCCAACTCAGTTTTTTTGGCGGCGGCAATGGCATGCGTGTCAGATGACTTTAGATTTTTGGCAGAGGTTACGAGCGAGGCGAGGTCTGCCAAAAGTTCTTCACGCAGCGTTGCCACCTTGACTTCGATCTCTGCTTCCTCGAGTCTATTCAGGCAAAAGGGATATAAAAAGGGGGGGACTGATCAGCGACACGAACAAAGACAAGTGAGAGGAAAAAAGGGAAAAAGGGAAAAAAAGGGAAGGGGTTGAACGTACCCATCGTCCTCGAGCTGCAACTGCAACTCCAAACACTTGACTTCTACTTTTCGCTTTCGTTCGTGCTCCAAAATGGCTTCGTCTGGCTCCCTGTGTTTGGGAGGTGCAACGTCCCACGCCGCAGCACGCTCGGCGGCGGTTTCGTGCGTCCGGAGGATAGACAGGTTGCGTTGGACGTAACCATTCGTACCACTAGAAAACACAAAAAAAAACATGAGACATCCGTATTCAAAGACACTGTGACCAGAGGGGTATTGGGGACGTACCTTCCGCGGGGAGTCGTCAACCCGATTCCGTTGTACATGGTGGTTGGATAGTTGTGTGTACTCGCTGACTAAGGCGAGGGAACATAATGGTAAAGTCCGGTGGCGATGCTAACCTGCCACGCTGGTAAAATCCCTCGAACTTGCAACTACGCGCCCCCAACGGCTCTACTAACCTACAATTTTATTCAAAAAAAAAAATCGTCAAGGGTTAAAGAGAACGTTTTGCGGAAAAACAAGAGTAGGCGCATCAGCACTCGCTCGTGCTCTGTTCTGATTCGGAATCAGCGCTTTGCGAGACAAGCCCTTTCCGTGTCGCGGTCGCATGCACTCAGCCCTGTTGTACGCGACCCTCCTTTCCTATTACATTCGAGTCTGGAGAACAATCAACCCGTTAGCTATTTAACCATGTGCGTCAAGTCTACGAGATCGTCCGAGGCTCACAAGGTAATCTATTTGGGATCATAATCGGTCCTGGAACCCCGAGGAAAATTCGCATTTAGTTCCAAGATTATTGTAGTCCATTTGACATGGTGATGGGGGGGTGGATGTTACGCACACCCGGAAAGATGTAAATTCCACCAAGCCTCTAGTCTCCCAATACTAACTCCAAGTCGCTCACAATGCGTCTCTCTTTCTTCGCTGTCCTCACTGGCCTGGCTGCGCTCACCGTTGTCAACGCATTGCCAGGTGACCATTCGTCCGACCTCGAGAAGCAGTACGGAAGGACAAGCATGCTACGTGACTCTGCCTCCGACATCTCCCGCTCGGACACACGTCAAGTCGACACCTCTCCCCAATGTGATAGGAATGCTTTTCTCTTTCTTCGCCATCTTGCTGGTACTCTCCCCGCATTGCCGACCAATGTTCTGCAAGTCGACATCACCGTACCCGCAAATTGCGCATGCCCGTCGGCTTGACAGGCCCGACGTAAGTCCGTGGAGTAGTCTATCTCTTTCATGCGGCGACGTGCCCATTGAAGTTGCTCCAGAGTTGGTGTTGTAAAGGACACCGATATATCAATCATGTTTATCATGATAAGGATTGTAACTACTGCTGCAATTGACCAAGTCCAACGGTTTTTGAGACAATTATTTATCGCAATGAGACGAGCGAAGATTTGTGGACTGTTTGTGGACGTAGCGTTGGTTCCAATGCTGCGATCCCAGTTTAATCTCGCTGTTGCTGCCGCGGATGTGCTTGGTGGCTGTCAACTGAGTACGTAGCACAGTTGATGAGTCGCAGCGCAAGACACGGTCATGACTGTAGTGAGGTTTAACAGGGGGTTAACGCTGTCACAATCAATGTTTACTTATGTATCCATAACGTGATAGAAGGTTCCGGAGTTAGGCATTGACACACTCGACCAATCATATGAGCCAGCAACTCGCAAGCGCTTGATGAGTGCTCAGTGAGCTCGCTTGGAGCTCGCTCACCCTTTTTGGAGTCGCTTACGGTCATTTTGGCTGGCAGAAGTGAACGAGCACAGAAGTAACGTGGAGGTAACTTGTGGTTGCTTGCTGCTGAAACAAGGTCGGATTTTAAGAGATTTGTTCGGGATAACATCCTTTCTCCGGTATTCGATATCACGAACTGACCACTTTGAGGGAAGGTATAAATACGTCCTGTTAACTGACCCAGTACACTAAGCACTCAATCTTACCTCCAGTATTCCGACTCTCAATTCAATCACAATGCGTTCCTCTCTCTTCGCTGTCCTCTCCGTGTTGGCTGCACTCGCCGTTGTCAACGCCTTGCCAGTTGAGAACTTGCAGCGCAGTCTCCCTGAACCCAGGAGAACGATATGCTGTTACACGGTAAGTCAGACTTTTCCAAAACAAAGTAACGCATGTTCACTATCACGACAGCAAAACGGGGTTTGCACTGAGTACTGCGTCGGGTGATAACGCAGCAAGATTCCAACGGAGGCCATGTAGTACATCTCGAGCCGGGGAGGGACGGTATGCTGGACAATAGTATCAATTCCTTTGTGATGGTGTTCTCAACTTCGTCTTCAGTTTGTGGTGTAGAAAGGAAATACGAACATTGGATCACTTGATTGTCATAGGGGCCGAAGTTGCAGATCGATAAAGAATTTTCTATAGCGATGGGATCAGTTCGTCGTATAGTCACTGGGAAAATTTGGAGATGCCTGGATGTCCCGCGTGAGATCGTTAATATCTTCAGAAGTCAAGTCGGTAACAGCCAGCTGGAGACTTGAACGAGCGCTCATGCGACAGTATTTCATCGAAAAGGGAACCTGGGTGCGACATGAAACTGGGAGTTCCTCGTTCTGCAAAATTTATCCAGACTCGGACTCAATAAGTCCAGTAGCTTGTTCCCCCATGTTTTCGTATTGCAGTTCTCGTGTCCGATTTCTGCTGTATCACCCCCATTGGCCTTCATCTTCCATGATTTCCACGTTGGCCCAAAATGATTCGCTTGGCACTGTCACCAACTATTATAATAGTCTTCCAGGGGGTAACGCCGAGTCAGCAAGCGACTGCCATGAGATGGTTTCGAGTTGTTGTCTGACGATGTGTCGTGTTCGAGGACGGAAGATGGACATGAGTCAGGCCTAGTCAGGCTTTGATACGTTCTCGTTCTTGACGTCGTAGTAGCTGAACGACTGAAGGAACAAGGAAGCACTGGCACGGCGGGTTTCGAACCGTTCGACCCAGAGATACAGGGAATAAAGGATTCGAACATTATGTAAGTGAACAAAGATCTACCTCGTTCCCCGCACGTACCCTACCGCTTCCGCCTCGCATTGCTTCGCGTCGCAACCGTCCCGCTCCCGCTTCCAGCGACAGACGCCCTTGAGCCGGTGCTCTTCCGCCCCTTCTTTGTTGGCGACGCACCCTCGGTATGGTCCGGCGAAAGTGACGACGCCGTCGAGAGTCGCGACGACCTGCGCGCGGGCGTCTTCACCTCGGACGGCAGTGCCTTTGCTTTGCCCTTTGCGGCAGTACCAGTTGCAGCTGCCCTCCCTGGTACCGTCGATTTGGCACTCGATTTCGACTTGGTAGAGGTGGCCGTAGACGCACCAACGAAACCCGAGCTTCTCGTACGCAGTGATGAACGCGAGGGAAGCGGTGCGATCGCATCGTCTTCTTCCTCTTCCTCGTCAATGTCCGTGTCTTCGTCAACGTGCGAATCCGTGTGGTGCCCGTGTTCGTCGTTTTCTTCGTCCATTAATGCGCCGGGTATACTTTGACTCAAGCTCAGCCTGCTTGAAGGGGTTCTCCCTGTGTATGTCAATGGCCGGCCGGTACCACCAGTCGTCGTCGTACTCTTTGAATTGCGCTGGGGTTGGGAACGAGCGGAAGGACGCGAAGGAGTCTGGGCCTGCATTTTCGTGCGCGTGCTCCGGCGGGGTGAATGAACGGGTGTGGTCTGCGACGCCCGATCGTCCCCTTCATCCCCTTCGTTGTTCTCATTTTCAATCTGTTCATGTCGGTCTTCATCGTCTTCCTCCTCATGATGGAACGCACCAGGCGGTGCACGCCGTCTGCTCATCGTAGTGGAATTGGCACTCATGCTCAGACTCCTGTCTCCCTCACGAGAGGGCGAGAGATGAGCGTGAGGTGGCGGAGAGGCATACGGCGCTAGTCCGTTCCCGTTCCCGTTCGTGTTCTTCTTCCCTTGTCCACTTGCGCTGCCGTTCTGCACCGCATTCCTACTCCCGCTGAACACGCTGAACCCAAGCTCCGGTCCGTCTCCATCGTCCTCGCTCATCGCTTCGTCGACGTCGCGCTTATGGAGAGTAAGGTCTGCGGCGCCGCTTTTATCATACGTGATGAAGTTCCCCGCGTCTTCTTCGTCCTGTTCCTCTCCACTCGCCTCGCTGCGATGGTCCTCTGCGATGATCCCGACATCAGACCCAGATCCCATGCTCACGTCATCGCCATCACTTTCGCTTCCCTGCGCCTTTCCGTTCTGTTTCGCCATGTTGGTGCCCTGCCCTGCGCTCTTGGTGGTGCTGGAACTCGCCAGCGCGCTTGCCACATCGAGCGACGCTCTCGCCGCCGGGGCTGAAGGCGGCTTATAGAATGCGTTCGGGGCATTTCTTGCGCTTCCAGCGGTGTCGAAAAGCGAGACACGGGTGACATGTTTCACAGCGGCACTCGGCCCACCCACAACACTGGTAGAAAATAGTGTCTTGCCCCGCTCTGTGATCACACCCCTACCCGTGCTCACACCTGTGGTGGAAGGTATCGGTGACCCAAACGCCGTGAATTTCGGTGTTGGTGGTGCTTGCCCGGGAGCCAGTTGCGGTCGGGCCACGCGTGACGCAAAGGGCGACTGGGTAACCTTGCTCGGTACCGGTGTTGCATAGCCTGCAAAGCCAGCGCCGATGACCGATGATGAAAGCGAAGAGGAACGGGCGGGCGACCCCGTACTTGCACCGACGTCTTCCCAGCTCGCGCTCAAGCTGAACTCGGCCATCAGGGGTCTCCTCGCAGCAGAAGTCCCCTGTCTCGGCGCCGACATCAATGATGTGTTGGCGCGTACACCCGTAGCAACCTTGCCAATCTCGTCTTCGAGTAGCGTTCGCTCCGCAGGCGGGAGCGTTGCGAAAAGGTCATGAATGATCGACTTTCGGTCGATCGTGTCCCGACCAGACGACGTGGCTTGGGAAGCGATACCCGAGGAGGATGCCCCACTTCCGAGAGAGGGCGAAATGGAAGTGAATTGGCGGTCAAGTTTGATCGCGCCCACATAGTCCCCGGACTGGATCGCGCGCACACAAAGGAGGTCTTGCAGGACTGATATCGCTTGTGATGATAGCACAGGGCCGGATGTGGTGGCCGTGGCATGTGTGTTGACGCTGGACAACGAAGAGGATGTCGAAAATTGGGAAGGGAGGGCGAGTGTGTGTAGAGAGGACTGTTCATAAGACGAGAGTGGGAATGCGAGGAGTTGAGCGAGGGGTTGTTGTTTTGGTGTTGCTGGCGTAATTTCGTGCATTAGTTGGATGCCTTGAACAGGAAAATGATCCAGAACCAAACACGTACGCATCAAGCACCAGCTAACTATTTTTCCGAGTAACCTCTCCCTAGTATCACTTCCCTCAGGGAACGACTTTTGGTAAGCCCATGCGTCCATGAAGGACAGCTGGGCGAGTGAGAGCGCGTAGAGGTCGATGTCATCGGGCTCGGTGAGTAGAGGCTTTGCAGTGCGGACGTACTTGACGACAAGCGCTGCAGTAACAGGGGCAGTACCACTCGCAAAGGAAGCGGGCGAAGACGATAAAGCGAGGGCTTGGAGTATTTTGGAGACATAGTCTCTATTTAGACGGGCATCCGAAAGTGTGGAGACCGCTTTCTAGAGACGAGTGAAAAAGAGTAGCTGATAAGAAAACAAGAGATATAGAATACCAAAGGTAGGACGTACAGCAAGGTGAGTGCCCGTGTCCAACAACCAATACGCATCTGCCAACGCCGCGAATTGGGGAGCTATGCATCGGTCCTGTAAGTAGCGGGCATCCCAACCGGGGTTGGTTTCCTTGGGATCCGTGTCCCAAGCCCACTTGAGAAGGATATACACCAAACAATCCTTCTTGAGGATGTCGTAGACACTTTCATCGATTGCGTCGAGGAGTTTCCCGAGGGCTGTCCAGTCGGCTGGTGGGAAGAGTATGTCGGGACTGCGTATGCCACCGCGAATGAGGAGGACATCAAATATGAGCAAGTCGGACATGCGTGCCCGACGAGATTCGATGGAGTGTATTTTGTGCGAGGGGAATGGAAAGGCGCTCGGTTTGGAGGCAGCGAGTGGGGAAAAACGTGCGAGCCAGTCGCCCACGTTCGCCGCCGCCGCCGCGAGGTCAGAGTCCTGCGAGATGTGGATAAAGTCAGTGTCGGGAACGACGACGACGACGACGACGACGAGCGACGTACGACGTCCATCATATGTTCTCGCGTTCGACCACTTTGCTGTCTCAACAATGGTCGGGATTTGGCTACTTCCGACAACGCGTCGCTGATGTAATAACACTTCCGAGTTCCGACTTGCTCAGCACGCGTTCTTAAATCACTTGGACACTAAACACAGTAGCGCAGCGCACCATTTCAAGCATTTCAATAAGTAAAAGCTATTTTTTAAGTACACAAGACTGCCTGCCTACCCCCGCCGCACTCGCCATCCGAGTCGTCGCTGTGCACAGTGCGGTGAGGCATCCCGTCGTCGGCGTCATTTCTGTGCGTGTCGCGTCGGTTGTTGTGAGTGTTGTCATTGTCTCCGGTGGCGGCATGACCAGGTGAGGCATGAGGACAGGGGCACGAGGGTGGGTGGGCCACATGGCGCGAGATGGCGCGACCATGACCAGGCGAGAGGATGGCACGACTGGGCGAGGGGACACTACGAGACGGTATGAGGGGTGGGTGTGCCAGATAGAGCAGACGGCCCGAGTTGGGATGAAACGGCTGGGGTGGGGCGCCGGGCGAACAGGCTGGGCAGGCGCGTTAGTGTGAATAGGTCGGGTGGGGTTTTTGACACAGATGGGTGGGCACGACCGGGGGTGCACGAATGGGGAAGGGGTGGGCAGGCAGGAAGGTCACCGGGCGCAAATGCCGTCGCGGCATCAAGGGCGGGGTCGTCGTCGTCGTCATGGCGGTGGTGGTGGCATCGTCGTACTTGGAGCGACGACATTATAGCCATGAATATCTAGAAGTGTGAAAGGGTTGGAGATCGCGCTGATGCGTAATTTTTCCACGGTTCACAAGCTGCCTCATCATGATTGAAGTTCTACTCTACCAAAGCGCTTGAAGACATTCCTCAAGTTGGCAAGGATACCCCCGATAGGTTCAATCTTTCGGAGGGTACAATCAAGTTTGGTTGGCTGCTGAGCCACATGGGGATGCTAATGCGGACGAACGGTCCACCCATTACATAGATCAGGGAATTGCAAAGCCACGACGTGACCTGTACCAAGCGCCAACGAGTACTGACTCTCGACCATCCAAAGGGTTGGATGAGAGCAACGAAATGCTCACTGCAAGCCGACCGAATCGCGACAGTCACTCATGAATTTGTTCGAGTAAGGGAAAGCAATGGTGACTGCATCCTATTTACACTGACTCCATGGTACAACACTAGCCTCTGGTTCTAACAGCCATCTCTTCGTCATATCCGCCAATAAAATCAAGGAGTTTGAAGCATCCGCCGGCGGGTCAGCAATCCCGGAGTGGTCAGTTCACGATGGCAACAGTGAATC
>JBBPQL010000388.1:0-24675 GCA_038092515.1 Boletus subparvulus | reverse complement strand
TCAGGAGAAGTAGGAGGAATTGCCCTGATATATTGCCATCAAGATGGAGTTTAGCATGAGAAGTTGAGATGCTTACATTTTAATGGACACAAAAAAAGAAATTTTGACCCGTGTGGAAGGCAGCAACGGGTCGGAAGTGAATGACCTGCATGGAAGGCAGCAAGCAGGTCGGAAGTGGATATGTATAATCAAAAAATAACAGAGACAGGATAACCCCGGTGTCGAGCTACCTCATAATGTGAGATATGACAACGTGACAATGACCCAATTCATGTGAATGGTAGGACCAGCTGTATCATCTATCCCTAGATGCCTTGGGTCGACGTCACCCAGGAACCGCCCCTAGTGGACAATGGGGAATAGCAACGTTATCCTTATTTAGTATGGCGGACGACCATATAACTACGCGTAAGTGCGTATGACTGTAAGGGACAGAGGGCTGCTTCGAAGGTATGGTTGTGTAGCAGCTATGGTGGTGGTGTGAAGCAAAAGGCGAGATGACAGCGGAGTTTGAACATGATGTGGCTGAAAAGGGAAATACACGTGGCAAAATAAGCGGTAGGCGATGGCACTCAATACAACCGAGGGTAGCCGAAATAGGTGTCGGCCTTGGCTCAGGTCCCCCCTGTTCTCTGCTAACCTTTTAGATAACCCCGTCCGGTAGTAGTAGAAGATGAACGGCATAGGGTTAGAGTTCAATGAAAGAAGAGTTAGATGGACTCAAGAGAATCAGGCAGTGAACCCAATCATAAGAACATATACCAAAAAGGATATGAGTGTGACGAAAGAAAGACAACAAGAAGATACCATGAGTGAGGAGACAAATTGTAACAGTGAATAGCTTATCTTTGCCTTTTGCTTGGTCTGTTCAACATGTAGAACTGTTGAATGTAATTGAACAGCTTTTGGGTCTCTGTCTTTGCATGTGTAGGCATTTTCAGCAACTTTTGAGGAATGCATTGTGTTCCATGTGTGAATAGCTTACCTTTGCCTTTTGCTTGGTCTGTCCAACATGTAGAATGTAAGCGCTTGAACGCTTGTCAAATAAGATCATAATCACCTTGGCAGCATGCTCTCTTTTGCCTGTGGTGCTCTTGCTCTTGGTCTCTTTGGCCTCCTGTGTATTGCTCTTATCTGCATCCACATCCTCATCCTTATGTATCTTGATCATTCTCATCCCCATTCCCATTCCCATTCTTGGCCTCATTTTCATTTTCATTGTCATCCTGGTCCTTCTCCTCATCCTGGTTGTTGTCCTTAATTTTATCCTGGTTCTGGTCTTTGATCTTGCTCATAACCATGTCCTTGTAACCATTGTCTGCAGGTGTGTCCATATTACCACCTTGTTGCATGATATCTGTGGCAATGTCCATCTATAAGATATGATAAGTGTTTGAATGCTTGTTAGAGTTGAGCTGTGATCACCCACAATTGTGTCAGTATGGGATGTTGTCATGCTTTCACACTGCAAGCTAGCCTGCATGTGAACTCAGTCAGTGCTGGTCATGGACCTCATAGAAATGGTGCAGCACTTAGATTGAACATGTTGATAATAGCATTGGTCACCTCTTGACCACACACTTCATCTATATCTAGTAGAATATGGCTTAGCCTTTGGTCCTGTTGAGCTAGGATCTCCTTGAATGCTTTCCATTCCATGTAGGTTACTGTGAAAAGCGGATGCTCATTCCACTTACATAAGTAGGGAATGCCTGTATACTATTCATAGCTGAGGCCACATGAGGGATTCATAATATGGATTGACAAAGACTCACCCATTTGGATATTCATACTTTGTCATTCCATAGTTATATGTAGTCCACATTTTAAACATTGTTGCATATTGGGAATATATGGTTTGAAACCATGTTCTTGAGGTTGTTATATGTCCTCTAATCTGGAACATGTTGTATATGCAAGGTCAGCCCATGCAGATGCGAGTGTCTCACATTTCCTGGATGGATTTGGGACATATAGCAAGTGATTGCACCTTGGCACTCCCTTATTGCTATCCCCAGATTGCTGTGAAATGAATGGATTTGGTAACTGTGAGTAGTCTGACATGGAGGATGCGATGGAGCATTCACATGAGTATCCCTGCAAACTCCAGTGTGGGTCATGGATCCTTGCATCCCTTTCCTGCTCATTTCCCACCATTTCCATATTCCCATCTTGGTCAACCGTAACCACTGGTGGCTCTGTCTGCACTATGGTGGCTTCTATATCTATATCTGATGTCAGTTGACCACCATACAACTGGGGCAGATCAGCTTCCACAATGTTGAGCACAATTGTCTGGAAGCCATCCATGCTCTTGGATCCTCAGTATATATTGCTGTAGCTATTCTGTGGTGGCAGATACACCCACACTGCCCTTGGTCTCCTCATAGAGAAGGAGGTTTGCTATGAAGTTGAAACTACAGTCCCAGTGCTGGTGTACACTCTTTGTGTGGCAAGAGCACGAATTGCTCTCTTTCCACCATAATTGTGTCTTTATAGAGTCATTTATATAACCTACCAACATGCAGGTATGGGGGCACAGCTCAAAGCCCTTCACACCTCTTCTCATAGTTGTCTTCAATATGGGGCTAGACATTGGAAGTTGTATGTAGGTTGGAATGTTGGTATGAACATATACCAATATGTAGGATCATGGGTAGGCATGGAAATCTATGTGCAATATTGGTGACTAAACATGGACAGTGTTTCTGCCAATTTCCCAGACTGTATTTATATACATTCATTGTCACCACATGGAGATCCCAACATCTATTCCCAATATGGCTGTGTCAGTGAAGCTATTTATGCTGTATGTAATATGTTCATAGGATTTTTGTAATGAGTTCATTTACTCTAACCCTAGGACCCCAACTCCCATGAAGTGGGACCTTGAGGGCCTTCACCACCAAATCATTCTGAGCAGTCCCATATCCATTAGGTCTATTTGGAAATGACCATTATGACTCTGCTGTCATAGACAGCAGGCAAAAGGTGCCAAGTTTGCAAGCCAGTACCACTGTCTTCAGGCCAATTCCCCTTACACAATATTGGTTACAATATGCCCCCTTTCATTGTCTACATGGTGCCCATGTTGTGTCCTGGTTGTCTATGGATACTGGCTCCATGCCCCAACTTTGTAGGTGTCATATTGTAAGGCATACATGCTAGGAATAACAGAATCCATACATGCTCACTCAGGCTCCCCTTGTGTATCCTCATCATTATCAGGCAATGGAGCAAGGACATCTATTGGATGGGCCATCAGGCTCATATGTAGACCTCACAAGAGATAATCATTGTTAACACTTACTCCCAGCATAGTAGCACAATGGCACTGCTCCATCATCACTATCGTCATTATTCCCCTCCTGCCTCAGGACCATTTCTGATATTGCATAAGGAAGCTTGTATCAGCTTGCAAACACATGTGACATGCTCCATACCAGCAGATTGATCTTGGCATCCCAGATGTTCCATCTGCACTTCAGACCCTCCCAGTCAGGCCTGTAGTGTTTTCTATGGTACATCCAATTTGTGCTGTTCTGGGTCCCATTGAGGGCTGGAAGGGCAGAGACAAGTGGATCTACTGAGCACAAATATGTCATGTATATGGAGGTTGCATTCTGGGTGCTTCCTCTGCTGATCACTGCTGCAAGGTCATGCCTCCTATTTGAAATGCTCTTGAACCATGTATCTGTTAAAGAATGAAATATCCACATCTTGGGCCTGCTGTGCAGCATTGGTAAATGCTGGTCCACATTTCTCAAGGACCTGAAAGAAATGTAACAGATTCCAACATGGTGCAGCCAGTGCCAAGAGCATGGGCTGCCCTATGTCAGTACTGCAGCTACAAATGGGCGAGGTGCAGAGGGGAACCCCCCACACCATAGAGGCTCATCTATAGCTTTGTCACACTCCCCCAAACTACTTAATCCAAAAATGAGTTTCACTTGCCCAACTTGCCAGAAAATTTCCCCCAGTGCAAGCAGCCTTTGCCGTCATCGCTGGAACCTCCATACACTCTACCCTTCATTCACTGCGGAGGGGAAGGAATATGACATCAGACAGAGGGATGGCAAGTTTATTTGCCCCTTTGAAGGCTATAAGAGGCTGTATGGGAGAAGGGACACCATGAGAAAGCACCTCAAAGATGCCCACCAGGTTGTCATGGTAGATTCAGATTCACCATCACCTTCCACAAAGCCAGAGGGTATGTCTCACTCTGTAACGCCACACATGGCCACTAATAACCTTCCATGTCCCCTCCCTCCCCTCCCTAGTAGTGAGCACCCTGGGAGCCTGCATGCCAGAATCACATGGCACTGTCAGAACACCACAGGCTGGCCCATCGTGAGCCATCCCCCTTGAGACAATAGGCGGTGAGCAGAGACCTCTCTTGTTGAAAAAGACCTTCCAGCTCGCAAATGTGTAGTGGGAGACAGCAGCATATTAGACGCAACACAAGAATTCCAGGTGCATAGGCTGGGGGAAGAAACGGCGGCAGGTAAGCTTCCCAGGCTAATGATTGGTGCACCCAGCCACTGATGGCAAATCCACACCAGGAGACAGTGGGAAAGTGGCAGAAGCAAGCTCCACCAACGTAGTCACCCAGACAAACAACCTAGAGGGAGAGGGGATCCTAGAGAAGCTTGGTTTGTGGCTACACAAGCTACTTCTTATCCTGATTTGCCGGAGGTGCCAAGTGGGCCTCACCAGCCAGATGGCAGTGGGGCATCTCAAGAACCAACATGATTACTGGGTGATGGCGGGTGACAGCGAAACATTAAGTGCACTGTGCACCAACCAGGGAGTTCCTGAGAAGGCTAATGAAGTTCAGATCCCCTGAGCATGTGGCCCTCCAGTGCAAGGCCTTGTTCCACCCCAGCTGGGACTATCATGCATGGCGGACACTGCCTGCGAATACAGCGTCTGGGACCTGCAGACCATGCTCAAGCACTGCAGGGAGAAGCATGCTCATGGTCTGCTCAAGAATTCCTCATACTAAGAATCAACCATCCAGGCAATCTTTCAAAGTGTTGGTCAAGTATTCTTTGAGGTAGATGTCATGGTGACTGCGACTTCTGACTTCGACCTGTGCAAGCACCTCCAAGATATGTTCTTACCCAGGGCTGTCGTTGACCCTGTAGTCGTCCAAAATTCTGACCATGACCACCCGCTGTTGTGGAAGATCATCATGTGGGACTATTTCAAACCGGAGATTCAGAAGGATGCAGAGCATGGGGGGATCTTCATTTCCCTGGAGAAGGTGGCAAAGAGTCACCATGTGTTGGCGAGGGGCGTTCTGGCCAATTCATCCCACCCGTTCATATTGGCCAAGGTCTTGCTGAATGGTCCAGACTTTTCACCTGAGCAGTAAGTGTCCCCCATGCATTCTGGATTGGTCAGGCTGCTGACAGTCTTACAATTTGAAGTTCAAGCCACTTCTGCATGCTACAACAGGATAGTGACAGCTATGGTGCCCTATTCTCCCAAATGGTCAGGACAATGGACAGGTTAGAGGTTGGCCACGATTTGAAGCTGAGGTACCACTATACTGTGGCACAAAAGGACTGCCTCCTAACCCTCATCAAGTACCTGGGCAAGGATGCCTCACAGACAGGGGAGGAAACTAGATCAGATGCCCTAACTGTATATCAGTCCTTCTGCTGGTCACTTATCTATAGCCCTGGAGAAACCATCCAGAAATGGGGGCACCCAATCCAATGCTTCATCTGGCTAATGATGCTCCAAGATGAGGGTGCATTCATGCAGGCCAGTGACCTAACACCATTGCTGTCAAAACTCAAGTACTTCTGCTGCCTGGTGACACTATATGAATTGCTTGTATATCATGACAGCACAAACCTGGGAGAGAATGCTATTGGGTAAGCCCTCCTTGATGCTTTTACCACATGTCTTATGCTTATGCAGGCTTTCACTGCAGATGCATTGGCCGCTTCTACAACCTAGCCCTATCCATCTGAGTCAATGGCTGTAGGGGTCTAGCTGTTCCCATTCCCACTTTCCTTATTTGGAACATTGCATGATGCCCTTGGGTGGGGAGGGTGGGGACATGCAGAGCTACCTTTGAACAGCTGAGGGTACCTCATTGTTATGTGGGAACGCCTTTTTATTAGCTGAGGATGCTTTTTTATTGACTGGGAATACCTTTTTGCTATGTGGGGACACTTTTTTTATTGGCTGGGAACGTCTCTTTGTTATGTGGGGACACACTTTGATTGGCTGGGAACGCCTTTTTATTGACTGGGAACATCTCTTCACTATATGGGGACACTTTTTTTATTGGCTGGGGACATCTCCTTGTTATGTGGGGACGCACTTTTATTAGCTGGGAATACCTTTTTATTGACTGGGAATGTCTCTTTGTGATGTGGGAATGCATTTTTATTAGCCAGGAATACCTTTTTATTGACTGGAAATGTCTCTTTACTATGTGGGGACATTTCTTTTATTGGCTGGGAATGTCTCTTTGTTATGTAGGGACGCACTTTTATTAGCTGGGAATGCCTTTTTATTGACTGGGAACACCTTTTTGCTATGTGGGAACACCTTTTTATTGGCTGGGAACATCTCTTTGTTATGTGGGAATGCATTTTTATTAGCCGGGAACACCTTTTTATTGACTGGGAACGTCTCTTTACTATATGGGGACACTTCTTTTATTGGCTGGGAACATCTCTTTGTTATGTGGGAATGCACTTTTATTAGCTGGGAATGCTTTTTTATTGGCTGGGAACACCTCTTTGCTATGTGGGAACACCTTTTTATTGGCTGGGAACATCTCTTTGTTATGTGGGGTTGCATTTTTATTAGCCGGGAACACCTTTTTATTGACTGGAATGCCTCATTGCTGTATGAGACCATCTTTTAATTGGCTAGGGACTCCTTTGAACAGCTAGGGATGCCTACTCCAACTTTTTACTTGCATTTTCTCAAATGAACTCTGTGGAATTGCAAGTCCCAAAAACCCATGGCTTTGGACTGCATTGTGCTCACAAATTTATCACCATCCGCTCGACTCAGAGGCCATACATCCACACAATTCACCCAGTATATATGTGCACATAGTATGTACTCCATATGTAGTAGAAATGTTATAAATGACACTTTCATAGCCATACATCCAACATGCATACATACAAAGTAGAAAAAAAATGTACTCATGGTCGTCCATGTCTGGCACCTAATGCATGGGAGCTGGGAACATGGGTGAGTATGCCCATGAGTCATCATGCATCTTGACACTGTGTGCCCAGTTGCTAGTCATATGGTCACTGGGATTCAGAAACATGTTTGGGTGATTTTGAAGGAGAGTATGCAATGATGCCAGTGCAAAATGAAGCAAAGCAGGTCCATCACCAATGGCACTCCATGCCATCCACCCCAAGGCACCAGTGAGACCTGGAAACAGTGGTGGCAACTTTGAGGGTAGTAAAGGCCACAATGATAAAGAAATTATGCAAGAGAGTCACAGTGCTAAAAATGCTATATGCAATGGATGTATGGGGGAGCGAGAATGCTGGAGAAGGGAAGAGAGAAGAAAAACAATGGATGGGAAGCAAGAGGATTTGGAAAGAAGATGGAAAGCATATATGTAGAGGCTCACAGTGATATGTATATATATGACAGAAGGTATGAGCATGATGGCCACTGACCTACTCTGCTCATAAGCCGACCTACAACCCATTCAAATCCTACTATGCAAACACTACTGCCATGCATTGCTACAAATAGCCACCATTGCCCCTTCCCACTCCCTACACAAACCCATCATAAGCACATTCAAATGCCCAAAATCCCACGAGTCCCTGCTCCACTGTCTCACCAATGCATTCAACTGGGATCCAAGAAAGTTTGAAACCCTCACACCAGCCTGCCACCACACGAAATGGTTCCTGGACATAACACTTGCAGTTAAACCAAACGCAGTCAAAATGCAACTACAGGACACTGAGGGAGAGCTATTGCAGGATGTATGCCTATACTCAGATAGAACAGAGTACAAAGGAAAAATAGGTGGGCAGCAGTACTGAGAAAGGACAGGATCAAAGTAAGAGAGCTGGAATACAAGCTGGAATCCATAGACAACTGTATGGTTTACAAGGGAGAGATGGTTGGCATGATCCCTGCGGTTGAGCCAATAAGGAGGGAATGTAGACAAATCCGACTGGCGTCTCTAGGGCTTGACAACACAGCAGCAATCCAGGCATTGACAGCCCTCCAGACTGAGCCCGGATACTACCCGATAGACATATTCTACACCAACCTCCACCTTGCCCCCTTGCACCACCGCATTGGCATGTGAATGCTAAGGTGGCCCCAGGTTAGGTTAGGCACACCTGAAAATGAGGAAGCAGACAAAGCAGCAAAGAAAGCCACTCCAGGCAACAGTAACAGTGCAGAGCTACTTCCCACCCACCCAACTGAGAGACATTAGAGGGTGTCTACAAACACTGCTCCAAAGTAAAGCAGTGGCGAGACAAGAAATGAATGCCAAACTAAAAACAGCTCAAAAGATTCACCTCCAAGCTCCCAATGCCCTCACAACCAATGGCACCCTTCCCTGAAAGTTTCTACAGCAAAGGGAAGACCTGGCAAAGAGATGTGTAGCTATACTGTTCCAGCTCCACTCTGGCCACACCCCACTCAACAAATGGCTTCATTGACTATCAGACCCCAAATGCATCAAACACACCCTACTGTTCATCCATGAAACAAGCCGCTTCAGAAAGCAATTCAGAAGCTAGCTCCCCCGAAATAGCAGCCAAACTGCTACCTTGGCCCTATCACCACATGTCATACATATAAAAGCTTTGCAAGCTCCATGGGCACTGTTAGCCTTATCTTATCATCAAGGGGAAACTCATTCGTGACAGCTATTCGTGGAGACAATGTCAAGTCTTGTGTTTGGGTCTTGGTTGAGCTCTCTTCTTGTGATACCACCTTATTCATATGGTGTTTCCTTGGCTTAAGAATGCATTTACAGGTTTTGCTGGCAATGACTTGTGATATGCCTCCATGCAAGTGCCAAGGAAGGTCTGGTCAAGAAACAACTGTGAGCAAGCAGGCACAGCTTCAAAAACAATGCATGAAGATGCAACCCTGGCAGCAAGGTCCCCAATTCCAGACAGGATGGGTGGACATGCCAACAGCACTGGGGCCATCTGGAAACATGCCAGCAATGGCACATCAAAGATGGTGGGGGTGTAACATATGGCACAGGCTCAGAGGGATTTTGGATTAGGGAAAGACCAGTTGGGATGGCAAAGATTACCATTTCCCATACAATGGTGATGTACTCATATCCAATGGGGCTATGAACTCCCAGCACTAACCTGGTCAGATTTGCATGCTGTATCAAAAGCCATCCAGAGAGTGTTAAAATTGAGTGCATTATGGTACAAAAGTCACACGAGCGCACTCAAAAGTTGCAGTTGGCACTTGCAGCACCATAGAGCCTGTCATAACCCTACTTTATTTAGCAAAGAGCCCCCTGAAACATCCCCCCATCAAGACCAATTCTTTTAGCAATGCAGTTGCCAAATCGCTCCTCCAAAAGTCACAGTTATATTATTGACCCCACAAAAAAAATTATTACTGCTAGCACTGGGGTAGCAATGTACCCAGGCACCTCTCCAAAGTATATAAGTACCTGAATGTGACTGTGAATATGTATTTGCCAGCACATGGAAACCACTTCAATCGGCCCAGCCAGCATAGGCAGCATCGCAATGCTATCTGCCCCTGAATTAGGGTCATCAGCACTACTATGCTACAAAGGTGTCCACTGATGTGTGACCTGCAATCATGAACATACATGCTTAGCTATCAAGTGTGAACATATACAGCTCATAGGCATGCTCTGCCAAATACCTTGGCATATAAAGCCACTCACAGTGGAAATTAGTGCCATTCTGCCATGCTGTATCATTATCTCTGGTGACGTTTTCTCCCTGCCTTAGTGACCCTCTCTTGGTGCCAATAACTCAGGCTGAATCGCAGCACCCCTTCTTTTCCAGTGCCATCATATTGCAACAGCAGTGGCGACCTCCATGGTGCCTGGAGTACTCTGCATCCAGAAACTTCAGGCCAGCAATATAAAATAGCACATGCCAGAGGGCCACTGCTGCCATTTCATTTCCCCCATAGCTTGATACACCTATAGAACTTCATACCCTTTTACTATGTCTAACTCCACTCAATGCTTGTATCCTGGTTGCCTAGACCCCTACACTGCTGGCAATCTGACCACAGTAGCGCTGCGTCACCACCGATACCAGTACCACCTGGCTCCTATCCCCTTCACTTTTGATGGGAAAGAGATGGCCATCACAATCAAAGACAGCTGCATCCTCTGCCCCCTGGGCAGCTGGGACAGGCTGTTTTCACGCAGGGACCACATCCAGACGCACCTTTACAATGACCACGGGTCCCCCAAGATATCAAATTCTTTGGCAACGCTGGAGGTAAGTGTGGCTGGCGACCTCTCCTTTTCACCCACCTAATGTCCTCTGTATTCAACGAGGCTCACAAAGAAAACCCCCAAGGTTTCTGTAGTGCCTGCAGAAATTGAACAGAGGCTGCCAAGAGCTAGACTTTGCCATTGTTGATCCACCGTCTAGCACTGGCCAATGAAAATGAGGACCAATTGGGCAGTAGAGTTGTGCTCCGGCTGGGTAAATCGTACCTCTTAGGTGGGGGTATTTTGGATGACCTTGGCCTCTGGCTCCATGCCACATTAAAAATTTTACTTTACCAGGAATGCCAGGTTGCCCTCAAATCCCAGATGGTCCCAGGCCACCATAAGAACTGCCATGGCCAAAACATAGTGCCAAAGATCCTGGAAGCTTTCACTGCATTTTGTGCAGCAAAGGAGGTATTTACTAAGCTGCAGCAGATCCTCCTTCCTGCTCCTGGGGGCCCACCTATAGAAGGCATCAGCATGCCAGGAGACGGGTTTGCCTGCAGAGCAGACAAGAACTGCCTTTACAGCATCAAGGACTACTCCTTGCTGCAGTGTCACAACAGGGAACAGCATGCAGGTTTTATGATTGCCAAGATTCACTCACATTCCACCAAGGTTCAGGCACTTTTCACCGCAGTCAGAAAGGTCTACTTCGAGGTCAACCCCTCGGGAGCTATGGCTGGCCTTGGAGACTTGAAGACGGCAGTCAGCAGGGCCTTACCTGCTTTACATGAGGCTGTTCAGGATCCCCTTCCTACAGTAGAAGGCCATGAACCCCTGCCTCTTACATATTTGAGCCATGGATTGGGACAAGTTCTGTCCAGAGCTACGTGCAGACCGGCGGATGGGTGACCCTATCATCACCCTCAAGCATAGGGACAATGAGGGCAAGCACAGTGGAATATTCATCCGCCTGCAGCATCTTATTGCCTCGTATGCCAAATTGGCAGCCAGCTGCTTGGATGGACACCCACAGAAGCTAACAGTTGCCAAAGTGCTCATTTACAGGCGTACAATACCTAGCCATGGCACACCCTAGTGGAGACAGCCCTTTTAGCCTGATGGGACTCATTAATGACAAATGTCCACTCAACTTGCAATGTGCTCTCTGGAGATGGCAGCCTGTTCTTGGACTTCATTGTCCAGTGGAAGATGTGTCCATATTGGAATGTCTCAATCTAGCTCAGGTTTGAAGTCACTATTCAAGAGCAGTCATGGCTACCCTCGCTATCTTGTTCACCATGCATGGCTTGATACAGCTCCAAGCAATGCCGCACCAGTGCCTCAAATGAACCAGTTAATGGTAGGTGCACAAGAGCAGACTGCACAAGGTTGACTGGACCCCTGACAGGGGGCAACTCCGAGAGGTTTACACTGCCAAGGTCCCCTATGATGCCATCCAAGGGGGTGCCCCCAGTGTCATTGATCCATCATGAAGCAGGGTCAGAGGGGGATGCACAAGGATACAAAGGATCCTGAGAGAGGCCATCTATCACCCTATGTAGAGAAGAGTTCCCAGCAGATTCTGGTGCAACAGGAGACCATGGAGAAGAGGAAAGGGGAACCTTGCACATAGCATTCACCAGATCACGAAAGGGCATTGTCAGGGACTGTACCAACATGGGAGAAGAAGATTGGTTAGCTTGACAGAGATCATCAATCATATTCTTGAATGGAAGGGTGTATACACAGGTTCTTGACCCCCCTTGCCCTTGTTATGGACATGGGAATTGCTGTACAGAGAACCAGTGGTTGACATACTGTGGAAGTGCTTGGAACATTGGCCAACCCGCCCCAGAAAATATAGCCTCCACCAGGGTCAGCCACCACAGGTCCCTTAGCATGAATAACCAGAGCATTGACTTGGATCACGTATGCAAGCACATTACCTAATTAAATAGACTTTGTGGGCGAACATGATGCCTGTTTTCTTCTGGATTGAATGATCGCCTAAGGTGGTACTGGAATAGTGGATGGACCCTGTGGCAATTAGGTTTACAACAAACCTTTCAAGACACACACTGTCAGACATTGTTCCCTCATACAATAGTGCCCCCCATGCCTCAGAATATTCCAGTCCCCACTTCAGAAGTGTTTGCAGCAATGCCAAGCTCTCCGACCTTGAAAGGTCAGTGTTTCGTGGTTCCTCCAGTGCTGTCACTCTCATGCCTTGTCTTACCCTTCAGTATGCAATGAAGTTACTGGTCACAAGTATCCCATCTTTACATGTATATCTATATCATCATCTCTATTTGATCGCCGGTCTGTTTTTCCAGGCATACACACCTTCCATATCGACGAAGAGTAAGTTCTAGTCACAACACATCTGGAAAATACATCTAACCTTCCATGTAGCATTGTCGTATTCTCCAAGGCAGATGAAGAATGGCATGCACGTCTGTTGGACATCCGAATTCAAACACACTCAATCAAGATTATGATGTGATACAAACACAGTCTGTGGCAACACATAATATGAACAACTTTTATATGCTATAGTGAGGGAAAGTCGAGAACATTTCCTGGATCCAGGTGCAATGGTACCATGACAGGACTTATGTCAAATGCCAAAAGTAAGCTGATGGATCGAGCAATGGCCTGCATGCTGACATAGTATGAAGGTTTGGGCAGTACATAGGAAAACGTGAGCTGATACTGTCGCAAGACAAGGATTTCATGGAGGCAGCCTGTCTCGAATGTACATAGAATGGCCTTACCAAATATCAATGATTGAAGACTGCATCCTAGGCACTGAGCAGATCATAAGGTGGGACGAGAGGGCCCCCTTTGGGCAAGTGATTGGACCAAAGGACATGTACATGCGATGGCAGATGGATATCCAGGAGGCCAAGATGGTGAAGGTTGGACAGTCCAGAAATATATTCTTGGTGTATGACATCCTGGCAAGTGATCAACACTCGGTCATAAGGTGCTACTGCTCAGTGTTCATATTCTGGGGATCAATCAATGCCTGTAATGTCTGTCACAAACTATATCAACCAGACAAAGACATACAGCGATACTGCCGAACATGTTGCACATGGTGTCATGTCAAATGCCTGGAGATGCTTCCATCAAGCGGATCAGGCACTCCATCACATGTCAGTGATCAGACCAGCCTTCCAGGCATGAAGCTGGATGATGACTTCCGGGAAATACTGTGCATGCCCATTCAGTGTGGTGGCAATCATAACATCTTTGGTAATGAAGAAGACATCATGGCAGTATGAAAGGTGTTTGAGGTGTTGAGGATACTGGATGTCAGTAGGGTCCCAGAAACCTGGAGGGAGACAATCAGTGCTACCACCTTCCAACAATTGGACCTTCAAGGACAATGCAGCTACTATTATTGTGGCAAATGTAGGCACTGAGTGTAGCATATTTATGTATTGGTGTGGAGCATACATACAATGTCAAATGACACCCCCTCAACCTTCAGTCAATGTGAAGCGAGCATTTCAGCCAACAATACGAAACCATGCTGGGTCTCTGTGTTGACTGTGACTTTCATGTCCATCAGTCAACTGAAATAATGTCCCATGGTCAGAACATCATTGGAGTAGGATTTCTTTACAGGAGGTATTTGTTAGTATTGGAAGCCCTACAATACACATCAGACACCTACATTGTGGGACAATGTGGTCTTCCATCTGGCAAATATATCAGGTTTAGTTTGGCTTAGCTTTCAGAGAGTTGCCAATCTCTCCACCACCTAAAGGATTGGTCAATTAAACACCAATGAAGCAGGAGCTGGACACAGCTCCTGGTGCAATACAGACATGTCCCCTTGACAAAGCACTGCCATTCTTCAGATAGAAGAACAAATTGTATCAATATTGACTTCATCAGACTGTGACCCGATCTGCGTCATCCTATCAAATGCCACTGGTGGGACTGCGACAGCAGATGGTGAGCACAACATTTAGAAATCTGTTGGTACCCTCACCAGTGCAATGGTTGTTATCACTGTCCGACCCCTTCTCGCTCTCACTGTTGGAATCCTTCTCGGAACCAATCTCGGACTCACTCAAGTCCACATCCACAAAGTCAACAACCATCCTCTTCTTAGTTGGGGCTGAGAATGAGGGTTACATTCTTTAAGGGGTGGCTCGTGTTCAGGTCAGAGTCTCTTTCCATCTCAATGGATAATTGAGGTGTTGGTTGCTTAGCGTGTCCACTAGCCTTTGGACGTTTCTGCTGGCCATGCCTGTGACTTGCATCTCCTCCACTTGTGGTGCATGTCACCCATCTGGCAATGGACTGAGGTCGACCACAAACATCACAATCAGAATCCCGGGTGTGATGCTCTGATATTGGTGTCAATTTCCATACTATCCAAGTGAGGCAACACAAATCAAACCTACCTGCCACCATGAAAGTGGGTTGACTATGCAGTTGCATGTGTCCATGTATTACTGGAGTCTTGATAGAATGGGAGCCCTGGGGGTGACCCCATCTACGGGCAATGGCAGGCTGCTGTGGGATGTCTTGGAGTGAATCAGACTGGATCAGAGGTGGCATTCTCAAATCACTATTGTTGTCCTCGTCCTGGAAAGGATCTAGGGAAAGGTCAAAGGGACCTACGAAATTGATTCAGTATTTATAGTGTTGCTTGTAAATGTTTACTCACTGGAGGAGTCATGTCGATCGAGATCAGATATCCAGGCTTCTCAACCGGGTCATTGGATGAAGAGGTGGTGGTGGTGGCGGTGGTGGCTGATTGTGTTTCATCCTCGTCACTTGTAGAAAGATATTCCTGAATTGATACTAATTCAATTCACAAGAAATGGAAATGACACATAAATATACATGGATGTATACAAAACACAAGAAATGAGGCATGGGGGTTCTACACTAACTGAAGAAATTGGGATCCAATGACATCTCCAGTAACATAAAGTTGCACGGATTGACAACGGCAACTGCGACATTTGACGGCCTAGCGAACTGGTTAGGAGGAGGAGCCATCAGGCTGGAGGATGGTGCTTGGGAAGATGAGGCTAAGGTTGACAATGTAATATAAAGATACTCACCTTCTTTGTCAACATCCATCGAAGCCTGTGTCTCCACCGTACTCTGGCTAGACATAGCTGCCCAGAACCCTCAGGATACAACTGATGATATAAAGAAAAGAACGCATGCTTACCATCATCACCGAGGTCAGACAGAACCTCTTGCTTAATTGGCATGGAGATATCCCTGACTGCCTGGATCGGGATGTCCTTGTCCTCCTGTTTGGAATTTTCGGTTATGATCTCCAAGACTACATGATCCCCTGAAGATGGGAGGGACAACATGCTCAACCTTCCATCTCCTATTTCCGCTGCTTCCACCACCACCTCCAACACCAACACCAACACCAACACCTTCCCCTTTCCCAAATCCACAGGTGGATCTGCTACCACTATCACATCACTATTGGGCTCCCCCTCTGTGTCAGTATTGCCCCTGTCATCGCACAACATTCGGATCTCCATTCCAGTGGTACCATGGACATCATGTTCTACAATATAAGCTTAGGTAAGTACACTGTAATACATGGTGACAGCGCTCACTCATGCTCCTCTTCCCTCCATTGCGCCTTAGCGGACACTTGTACCATACCGAGAGTGTGTCGATCACTACGAGGCAGTCTGCTTTCTTTGTTAATGCAATCAGCTTCTTCTTGAACCGGTCACCATTTAGGGTGGGGCCCATGGCTACGTCGTACGCTTCCCAATCTAAGGAGACATAAGATTAGTACCTACCCCACACCTACGAATCTCGCAATGCGACCTACCAAGATTGAATGGATCGATGCGCTCGAGGTCAAGCTCACAATGTTCTATCTTGCTGTGCCAAATGTCGATGGGGAGTGGGTTGTGGTAGCCAATGATCATTTCTGTCGCGAGGTAGAAGTCGAAATATCGGAACCTACTGTCCTCCATGAGGTCATCTCCAAGAGCAATGCAGCCGAGGAGCAATTGCTCCATGACCTTGTCCATCAACACCAGCATGTGTTGAAGCAGGGAGATTGTGTGAACGTGGAGACACTGAGTCAATCTACAGTTCCGGCAGAGTACCTTGTAGATGTGGTACCACAAGTAGTACCACCAGAGTAGATGGTCAAGGTGTTGATAATATGGGGCTGGAATCTTCGCCTTGATGACTGCCCCTGCTCGAGGAGTGGATGCTGTCTTGAATATGATGGCCATGGGGTCGCCAGGCATGTGCACTACGGTGTACATCAGTAGTGGGATAAAACCCAGTACCTGCTCGTTGTATTTGTCACTGGAAACTTTGTGTGGATATAACAGGTCGAACATGATATGTGGGGTCAGTAGCAGTAAGGTTAGAAGGCGGGTGTCAGAATTGTCAAATCTGCTGACTTAAATAACTTGCGTGATATGTGATGGTCACAGTTTGATCGCCCCATTGTCCTTCGTGTAATGCCTAACTACGGGTATAGCCAAACATGAACGTTGCAACCTGAAACCTGTGGTCAATGAGTTGCTGAACCCTGCTGAACCTTGCCTAACCTTGATGAACCTTGAGTATAGTATACCCTTAAGGTGTCCCATCTCTGTTTACTTAGTCACTGAACCTGGCCAAACTTGAACAAACTTGAACAAACCTTAAGTACCTTCTCATACCCACCATAAGGAGTAGTGTTATCAGTGACTGAACCTGGCCGAACTTGAATGAACTTGAATGAACTTGAATGAACCTTAAGTACCACCTCATATCCACCATAAGGAGTGGTCCTCTCAGTCACTGAACCTAGCTGAACCGAGCGAACTTGAATGAACCTTAAGTACCACCTTATACCTACCATAAGGAGTCGCTTTATTTGTTCCCGAACCTCGCTGAACCTAGCCAAACTTGAATGAACCTTTAGTACCACCTTATACCTACCATAAGGAGTAGCTTTATTCTCTGCCGAACCTAGCCAAACATGAACAAACCTTAAAGTATTGGTCCCGATCTCAACCGAGCCCTTTGACCATGCATCCCGAACTCCCCAAGACATGCCTAGACCATGTGACAAGTGTGTCCCAGCTGTGCACAAGTCTCCAATGAACATAACTGTGGTCAATTGGTCGGGATGATGACCCTTTACCTTGCCAAGCTTTGAACATGTGCCTGTGGGAATATCGCAATATGTACAGTATACATATATAAGACGTGCATGCGGTGTGCCAACCCCAAACAATGAACTACCACAACTTTCCCTCCCAGCAACCCAATGAGGAATGGGTCACTGAAAGGGCCACTGACACAATGACCCGGACAACATGGTAGATTATACTCTCATTAGTGAAGCTGGAATGATATGCAGCCACATCCTGATGCTCCCCAAGGCTGATTCCAAATTTGTCTTGGCACTACTTTATTGTTGATTTGCCCTCGCCAAAATGCTTCACCACCACCAGACAGCGGCAATCACGCCATACAGGTTCTGGGTGACATTAGCTCAGAACTTCCTCCACATCGACCACATCTGGGACAGGTGCCTTTAGCCAATATGGTTTGACTGCTACACTCCCCCTAGATGTCTGTGCGTCAGGCCTAGTGTCAGGCCAGTGTCAGGCTGATTATATAAGCATCAGGCTGGTGAGCAAAAAAGGAAATAATATGATATGACCACAATTGGAAAGGAAAATTTTGAGAGATTGCAGCCATGATGATGTCAGCAACCCAAAGAGGCAACCTGGCACCAGGCACAGAGGGAGATTAGCCATGAGAAGACAAAGAGCCAAAAAAGGAAATGAGATGATCCAGGCACCATTGAAGAGCAAATTTCGCACCGATCACAGCCATGATGATATCAGCAACCCAAAAAGGCAATAACATGATATGAACACCATCCAAGAGGAAATTTTGCATTGATTGCAGTCATGATGATGTCAGCAACCCAAACAGGGAATTTGATGATGAAAAACCTGCCCACCCACCCTATGCATACAGTACACTTTTGGTACACTTTGATTACACTTAGTACGCTTTTTCTACACTTTTACTACACTATTTTCCTAGACTCTGACCATATGTTTACCCATGTCACTGTGCATAGGACAAAAATTCTCACAGTCAATAAATCGAAAATAATCACAGGAACCAAACATATCAAGTAAGTGAAGCCAACCAACCAAGAACAAAATAAATAATCCAGTCCTTGTGCCCCAAATTAGGATTTCAGTTAATGACTCAGTTTGGATGGAGGGATTATATTTTCTTGGTGTCTCAGATGGTATTTTGCCTAATGGTAGTCCATCAATTTCACAACGCTGTACTACACTTCCTACACTCTTTCACAACACCCACTATGCTTTGGTACACTCTGACTACAATTGACTACACTGACTACACTTTACTACACTTTACTACACTTGTTTATGACCAAATGCTACACTTTCACTATGCTATTTTTGTAGACTCTGACCTACACCCTTTGCTACACTTTGTACATTTTCACTACAACTCACTACACTTGACTACAATTTACTACGCTTTTTTGGCTACACTTGGCTACCCTTTGGTAGGTTCCCTACACTTTTGGTGAGCAAATCCTATGCTTTTGATAGGCTATTTTTGTAGACTCTGACCTAGGCCTTTCCTACACTTTTCAAGTGTTGGTGCCACTGAAGACTACTACCATTATTAGGATTTCACACAACTTGGAGCCTGCCCTAAAGTAAAATATAGGAAATTATATAAGCAAGAAATGAGCAGAGTTATTACACTTTCTATGACCAAATCCTACACTTTTGGTACACTATTTTTGTAGACTCTGACCTAAGTATTTTCTAAGACAGAGGAGACCTTGACCAATCCTATACTTTTACTATACTTTTACTACACTTTATTACCAGACACTGACTATATGGTTTATGCATGGTTGCTGTGCATGTGGGGAAAATTCCCACAGTCAATAAATGCAAATAATCACAGGAACTAAACATATTATGTCAGTGGAGCCAACTGATGTCATATGAAATAAACAAAATCAATAAACCAGTCAATGTGTCCACAGATTAGGATTTGGTTAATGACTCAGTTTGGGTGGGAGGAGATCATATTTTCTATCTGTCTAGCTTTTCATTTCCACCTATGGAAATGTAAGAATGCTCCATAATATAAAAAACACTCCCCATTTTTGTTAGACTAGCCATATAAAAATAATAATATAATTCAAGTGCTGTGTTTTATATATAATGGATACAAAGAGGAGGATGTGAGTGAGTGAAAAAAACATTTAAATGATATTGTCAACACTAATGCAAGTTGTGGAAATTGGATGGAGAATATATAGATATTCATAAAATATAAGTAATATAATATAATATATAATATAATATTAGTAGAAATTTGTATTCTATCAAGAAATCCACTTAGACCATTTTAACATAACACATTTTAAGACAAATAGTGAGTAATGTACTAAACAATATGAATTGATTAATTTTACATTTACTACTATGATGGGTACACTTTAGACATTTTGTATAACAATCTCATTGAAATAATATTAGATAGATCTACAATACTACAAAAAATGCTCTTTTAAGTTCTTGAATATATTTGTTGCATATAAATGTATAATTATCTCAATTCTAATGATTTTTCCTTATCAAATGGGGGTATTTTTAACCAAATCAATTAATATAGTATAATATTTTCATATTTTCAGACATTCATATATTGATATGTATAAACAATCATAAGTATGTAAACACCAAATGTACATATGTTTAAAAATATATAATGATAAAATGTAAATGCATGCACTGGTCAAATATTTTATGACATATTTGCATAAATACATATATAAATACATAACAATCTAATATAGTATTGAGTTATATTATATAATAAAAATATATCATCACTTGAATCACTCTCCAGGCATTTTCTCCTCTAACTATGTTACAGAAGAAGTTGTCAGGTTATGGAGGCCAACAGTAATGTGTGGGGGTGATGCAATTTGAATTGGTGGATCCACATGCTCCCAACTCAACCTCATTGCTAACAGGATTGCATAAAGTATTTACTATGCATCATGATCAAGAAGCCATGCCCTCAATTTAGACCACATTTAAGGTAAGCTGCATATCCATTTCTTCTTGTTGAGTTTCTCACCAGATTACACAAGACAAGCTTCCCTAACCACTGATGAGGAGGACGAGCAACCTCACATGTCATGTTGGTAAGTTAATAGAGGCTTAAACTAATCCCCCTGCTAACTGCATTTCAGAAAGCGATTCTGGTGCATTGAATCGTCTGATGAAGAAAATGATGAAGATGGTATCAACAACAACAATACAAGCAGCAGCATCAATGACAGTTATAATGAGGATGAAGTCCAGGGTTCCCAATTGGATAAGAAGGAGGAGGAGTTGGAGATTGGACCCAGTATCTGCTGGTGAATCACACCATTTTTTTATATCCTTTCAATCCTGACTATGTTTCAGAAGAACTCATTAGGTCAAGGAGAGCGATGATGAAAAGGGTCCACAGCAGTGGTGTGAATTGTGTTGGTTAGTCCACAAACCCCATGCACCACCCCATCACTAACTAGATTGCCCAGCATGCCAAGTTGTCTGAGGATGATGGCGATCTTGTCCACTATGACATTTACAAAAGCAATGATGCAAACTATGGGTATGATGGAGATGAGGGGCAAAGCGATGCTGAAGAGTCATGCTTCTCTAGTAGGCAGTATCTGTTAGATAGCTGGATCAGACAGCCAGAGTCCAATGTCAGAAACTAATATTGTGATGCTACAAAGTGATAGAAACATACCTGGAGTCCAATGTCAGAAACTGAAATGAATAGACATTGGACTCACAGGTTCTATGGAATGACACAATAACAACCATATATAACAACAATGTGCCACAATGTGGCTGAGACAATTAGTGTGCAATTACCATGCTCAATAGGAAATGATGGTCAAAAAGTCCAACAGGTTAGAATCATACATTGACATATCCCTACCGTTTTTCAGACCCAACTACCTCGCAAACCTCTTCCTGCCTGCTATTGCACTTCCAAACACATCTATGGGTATTTCCACAAGAGAAAAAACAATCTCTCAAAGGCAAAAAAGTATCCAGATGTGAAATGTGTGCCCAATCACCCAATTCTGAAGGTCATCATCCTTACACACAGTGGGGGGACCATTCCAACTTCCTTTGTGGTTGATTCCTTTGATCTTTGGTGAACTGCATGATATGCATTGCGCTATCATGATGTTGTTTATGCTTTGAAAGTCAGTTTGAAAGGTGTTATAGTCCAAGTTGCCAATGTGTTGGGCAAGACCACATTGTGCAAGAGACATGCTTCCTTGTGACTGTTGAGAAATCTCTGTGCATGCGCACACTTCTGTCCATGTCTGTTGTCAAGGCTGTGAGCAATAAAATGGCCACAGTAGCAGTGTTGTTGACTTGTGGGTGTTTGTGATTCACAACCACAGAAGCTGGTGGGGTTTTTAGACCAATGTTGGGAGAGGAGGTTGCTGGTGTATGGTGTACCATTGGACCAAGGTTTCTTGCAGCACTGTGGGGCTGGGTGTGGGGTCGTTTACAAGAAGTGTGGAAGAAGGCAGTGGAGGTGGTAGTGGATGACACTTTGGGAATTTCAGAGGCATCCTTGCCCTTTACAGACATGGATTCTATAGAGAATTCCTTCTTGTCAGAGGAACAGAATGAGACATCACCATGAGTCTCTCAGGCTGAGCATAGGTTAGAGTGAGGTTAGGTTTGAATGAAAAGAGGGTACATATGAAACAGAGAGTGCACCTATAGATGGCTGTAAAGGGCAAATGGTAGACCTGAAAATGGACACAAGGGACATTTCCAATCCAGCGGGTTGGCATCAAGATGATACACCCTGTCTATAAAGATAGGGGGGTAAGCATGTTCAGCGACCTCAGTGGAATGTATATCTAGCATATGCAAAAACAGATCTTGTGCTTCTGTGTGTGAATCCACATGGTGCTCAGCATTGAACATGGGGAGAAGACAAAAAGGACATTTTGTTTTAGATGACATTTCAGGTGGGAGGTGTAAGACAAGCGAAGCCTGAAAGTGCAAGATTCAAGTAACATCTTCAAATAGCACCACTCCAGCAGGTTCTGACATGAGATGGCATAGGAATATTGATTGAAAGAAGTAAGGATAGTAGCGGTGGTAATAATTTCCCAATGGGATGCACAAAAGCCTTGGAATGAAGATTTCTGGTATAAATAGACATGGAAACAAGCTAAAGGTGGTTGTACTAAAAGCAGGGTGGAAGGCATACATGAGAGAAAAGGAAGTGTGAGCCATATAAGTCCATGTCATGCTTGTATTGTGCTTACATAATTGATGATGATGGAGAGTGTCTAGAATGGCCCTGGCTAGGTGAGTGATGAATGCTGACACAACATCTGCCACTACTGGTGCTTCTTCTGCCTTGGGTATGGCTTTGAAATTGTAGAACTGGGTCAGATCCATACATACATATGTCTCCTTTGTGGAGTCTGCCCAGGCATGCAGCAATATGCTGAGGAGACATTGTGTCTCCATGTTGCAGTGGGTGCTGCAGGATCCAGGTGGGGACTTGGGGGCAACAAAAGGAGATAGCCCTTATGCATGTGAATACATGAACAACATGAGTTATATTGATAAGCTATTTTTGGTGGTGGTGGTGCATGAATCTCCACATTATCCATATGTGGGACCAAAATACAAGTGGAAATATCTCCACAGTCCAAAGATCCAGTCCTGGATGTAGCACTAGTTGGTTTCTTTTTATATCCAAATCCAATCTGATCTAATGCCAGCTATATACTCAGGACAATGCAATTTTTTACTTTTTCATTTCAGCACCACACTACAGTTATGGCCAGCCAATCCTTTCCCTCTTACCTGGTCATCTTGGAGGACCTCCAGAAAGGGACATAAGCATGTACTGTGTTGTGCATGATGGCACAAAGGTCACTATAGAATGAAAGGACAAGATAAATTCATAGTGTGGTAGAACCTATGCCACCACACTTTGGTATGAGGCCCTTGTCTACTTTTTCCTATATTGTGGATCAGTACTTGCAGAGGTCCTCTACAACAATGATGGTTAAGGTATTGGATAATGATGCAAAGACCAATATACAGTGACTCCAAAAAGCGTTACAATAACTAACCTCAAACTGGGGTGCGAAGCGCCCCGCAACCACCCGTGGGAATCCCACTTCGCTTTGGTGGGACCAAATAGAGTACAAACCCTTGGCTACAAACCGATCCCTGGATCATGTGATTCGGCCCAGGGGCCACCGAGATATAACAGTTTTTGGACTTTTGCTGTAAGATACTGGATCTCAACCATACAAGAGGTTATTTGCTGTTGTTTGGTGATACAAACACAGATATACATATAAACATCATGTCTGAGTCTGAAAACATTCCCACGCCTCTTTATTCTTTACCACTATCATCATGCAATCTCTCTCTGCTACTCAGGAGAATGCCATTCTCTCTCAGCTTGATTCTGGCCACTCCATTTGCTCCATTGCATCTAGCACTGGTGTCAGCACTGCTGCTATATCCAGACTTTGTTCCAAGAAGCGTTCTGACCTCCAAAAGTCTGTTGGAGGTCGTCCAGCCAAGCTTTCCCCTGCCAATATCCGTCATGCTATCCACCTTATCTCATCTCCCAAGGCAGAGAATGCTGTCCAGGTGACCAAAACACTCTCCAATGTTATTAACCAGCCTCTCCACCCTAACACCATTTGTCACCACTTGAAAAAGTCTGGGATGAAGGCTGTAGTCAAGTCCAAACACCCTCTACTATCTGCTAAGCATCGCAAGGCTCGCTTGGACTTTGCAATTGCTCACAAGGATTGGACTATAGAGGACTGGAAGAAGGTCATATGGTCTGATGAGACCAAAATCAATTGCCTAGGCTCAGATGGGCACAAATGGGTGTGGAAAAAGCCAGGTGAGGGGCTTAGTGATAGGCTAGTGCAAGATACTGTCAAATTTGGAGGAGGTTCTATGATGGTATGGGGGTGTATGACTTGGGAGGGAGTTGGCTATGCTGCCACGATTGATGGTAGGATGGATGGGGACCTGTACCTTCAGATTTTGAAGGATGAACTGCTGAATTCCCTGCAGTATTATGGTCTCAATCCATCTGACATCATCTTTCAGCAAGACAATGACCCCAAGCAT
>JBBPQL010000387.1:0-28250 GCA_038092515.1 Boletus subparvulus | reverse complement strand
TGCTACTGCCTCTCGCATGGTCCCCTTGCGAGTGCAGTCATTACGTGGAGAAATAGCCTTGTGTTTCATGACTCCGATAAAGTAACATCGCTGTTCATTCATATCTATTCCCCATTCACATTCACTGTAATACGGTGGGTCATCAACCAACATATTTTATGGGTCGACCGTTTATCAACCGTTTCATCAATGTCATGCACGGAAGCAGCCTCTGCTGTTTCACCCAGGTGTTGGCTGAGGACATGCAGGAGATCAGCATGAACCTGGAGAATAAAGACCGTCAAATCAGAGGCAGGCTGCGGGACAATTTAACCACACCTTTGTATACCGTTCATAGACTTTGCGAAAGAAAATAGCTCTGGCAGTAGACCTGGGTGGATGGTTCATATCACATCTGGTGGACCCATTCCATGATGTCCACTTTAGCAGAGTGGGTGGCGTAACTTGTGAAGAGATCCTCCTCGAGTGCATCAAAAAGAGCGATGAAGAAAGCACAGCAAATGGTCTGGTACGCTTCCTCAGTGGCGGGGAATTCGGTCAAGATCTGTGATGGGATTTGATCACGTGCAGGAAAACCCAATTTGTCCTTCTCCCCATGTAAGTTCATGTAAATTACTATGACATCCTTCTTGCTCAACTAGGCTTGATTCAGCCACCGCAGATGCATATAAAAACACGAGACCCATTTACCTCAGTTATCATCCTTGATTTGCCTGTGCCTGAACTTTGCACGATGGAGCAGAACTTGGCGTAGTACTGGGGTTTTTGTGAAGATTTGAATAACTTTTTATTGTGGATCAAATACTCGTAGAAGCCATCAACGGCTGCACTGAGATACTTTGCCTCAAAGGACTCTGACAAGTTTTTGCGTAGATCTAACAGAGAACGTCAGTCCGTGCTTCTGGAAAGACGGTGAGATGGGAAGCACAAACCCTGACGAATCCCAGCCACTGTTGCGGATACTGGTGGCTCTGGCTCTGGTTTCGGTGCTTTGAGAATGGCTAGCGGCATGACCAAAAACTTGTTAGCAAGTAGATGATGGATAGAAATCGTAGACACGGACCGAGGCTTCGAATCTCGCGGTATGATTTGTGCTTCCAAGCGGAAGCGAGCATGGCTCGCAACTCTCCATGGGTCTTGATCAGCTTTTTTGCCTCTTTCATATCAAGGTACTTTCTGTCCATGTCTTTGCTGTGCGCGACAATAGCGTTAAGGAGCTGGACATGGTCTCGGACGGAAAGATCCTCGGCATCAGTGATATCTTCTTCAACGGTTTCATTCACAGCTGTGTCGAGCCCGTCATGGGTGGCGTTGTCGAAGCGATCTGGGAGAATCTCGAGAGGCATGTTGTTCTAACTTACACCAAATCGCCTCAGGCTGAAGCGCCGTCTTTATATCGCAAACGGAGCTCCTACAACCGATAGACCACAATCCATCTACAGCATTTGTGGGCCAAGATCTGCTGCATTCCTATTGTTCTCCGCTAAGATAAATGCAAAATGTCCTGAATGACGGCTGTCGATCATAGTACTCGCCACAACTACTACATCCACCGTGCTGCTCCACCTCCCCGAATCTGTCAACGCAATTATCAAGTGACACCAAAACAATATACTACAACTACTGAAGATGCACATGGGTCATGGATTGTCCATGTGTGTTGCCATTTGTTTGCCGTCTTCTACGCTTGTTCTCGCCAATTCAAATGTCACTGCCCGTATTTCGCTAGGGAATGCTCTTGTCCACCGGCCAGCATCAACCCAGCTCCATCTTGTTCGCAGTACGCACCGGTCATCATCGACGACGCGGACGCCAGCGACACCACGTAGCAGGATAATGGTGAACGTCAACAGAAACTTCTGGTTCGGATACCCCCCCGCACCGTATACACGTTGCCCTTCCTTGATACGAAACAATTCGCGCACGTTCCATTAACTTGTGTTTTCTGCGCTTGTTCACGTTTCCAACGAGGATCGATCCTCTGCCAAGGCACCGTGTCATGAAAACGTGGATACGGACAATTGCAAGGCCGACAAGTCGCCACCCGTTTCATAGTCCGGCACACTTCATCGTGTCTCAATATCGATATACCTACTCGGCGAATCCAAGACAAACTCCGCGCTTCTGCCCCCAGGTAGGCAAGATAGTGAACGTCCTCCCCTACGAGGCAAACATGGCAGCCGATTGTGTGCGTTCGGCATCCTGGTTCACAGGTAGGTTGTTAGACCGGGGTCACCCCCGCGAGGTACGTAGCCCTCGAACCGTTTCTCTATGCTTAACACGTATAATGGACTACCAGGAGACTCCGAGTCATAACCAACATTCACCCCCAGTCTATTTCCTACACTTCTTCATCCGCAGGTGAGATATGGTGATATCACTCGCACTCCGGGAATACCTGGACCCGAGGAGTATCTGCCCGTGCCATAGCAGCCTTACCAACAACCTCAGAGTCATCACCGTCTATCTCGTCGCAGCTCTCGAAACCACAGGACCTCGAAGCCTCATCGTCCAGTGTGATCATCCTCTCGCCCGCAAATTCACTGAGTGTGTACTCGCCAGGAAAAGACCTCTTGGAAATTTCAAGTTGGGACGTCGATGGTGTAAAAGACGTACGTCCACGTTTTCGCGCCGGCCACCGAGATCCACTGATCCACTGCACTAGATATTCCTTTCCCTCGTACCCCCTCATCCAGAGGCTCCGTCGCCCCCGCCACCCTTTGCATATCTGTACCTTGCACAGCTCACAGACGATGACCTACATGCTGCCCTCGCACACCACCAGTGCGCGATCGATCTCCTTCAAACACAGCTCAAATGAAAATCCATCTCTACCAGAAACGCATCCGAGGAGGACGGCGCCGATCTCCAGTACAACATCGTCCGCGCCTATCTTGGCATGGTAGAAATCTGGATGGTTCCAGAGTACGATCTATGGCAAGCATCCCCCTTCTCTCTATGTCTCTCTCTTCGATCATCAGCCCATCGCTTACCCGTCGTCTCTCGTTGGTAGCATCGATCCAACCGCCTCGAACACGTCCGATTCCTTCCTCTCCCACGCCCTCCAAATCGAGCCGCAAAACTTGGAAGCACTCCACCTAACCTAGACGCCCGCCAGCGTCCGTCTCCCACAGGAAAAACCAGAGGAGGCACTGATCGATCTCCGGACGCTCCCACCACCTCCCGCACAAGACGGCACAACGACCACGGCCGACTCACCGACTCACTCCTCTTGCTCGATGCGCTACCCATCCAGACGCGCACCGCGCGTGCAAAGTGCAGTGCTTACCCAGATGCGCTATCCCTCCTCGAAGATGTGCTCGCTACCGACGATGCCAACATTGGGGGTGGTATCGAGTCAGAGATTGAACCTGGTGGCTATTGACCGAGCGCAAAAAAGAAGGGGGCGTCGCTGCTACCGTCGTACTGGGCGAGGACGGGCGAGAGTTGGAATGGCATGATATAGCGCGGGACACTCGGGATTGTTTGGAAACTTGTCAGACGGTGGGTGGTTTCTCCCCCTTCGATTTAGTTTCTTTTTTTTTGTAGGTCGTAACAGTGGTATTGACGCGTTGCGATCCCTCGTAGATGCACGCTTCCCAAGGGGACTCAGACATACTGTTACTTGAGCACGTCAAGGAACTTGTCGGAATTCTGGATGCAATTGGCATCCAGCCGGAGGGTGGCAACAACGAGGACGAAGACATTGGAATGGCATGACCGTATCAAATTGTAGCATCTCTAAGTAATTTGTCAACAACGATTGCTAGCACCAGATTGAATTCAAGGTGCATCCGAGCAGCAAAGAAACAAACATAAAAGTGATACAGTGGCAGAAACCTGATCGTGACGATTGTAGCCGTTCCCGGGTCTGATACTGCGACATTGCTCATTCTCGTTCAATGATGCCCACTTTGACCATACTTTACTCAGTCATCCTTCACAATGAGGCGAACAACTCGCGGAGGATATTTAACCCAAAACATCAGGGAAGACAGAGAATCGCCCGACTTGCAGGTCAGTCCTTGAAATGTACCCTTCCCGCTTTTCATCTTCCCTCGTCCGGGGGTCGCCGACCTTCAAACAACGAGCGTACAGCGCCGAGACTGCCTTAGTCTGAGCTTCATCAGGGCCAACAAACAAGCATTTCCATTGCAATTCCTTCTTGGATTGTGGCATAGCTTTCCATAGCTCATCGACACCTGCTTGAGGGGTCCCATGTTCGCGGCTAGTAATTGATGCTTGGATGACATAAACATGGTCATTGGTGACTATGGCGCTGTTGATCCCAGGGTAGTTCTGGTCGCCTGGGCGCCAGTAGAAAGGTCGGGATAAATTGAGGTCGTTGCCCATAGTACGCATATCGAGATCAGGGAGTTGAACAGTTTGGGAGGACTGTTCCTCGTCGAACCAGGTAATGGTGACGGATTTGGTGCGGAGCAGGAAGTCGTGAACAACCTGCTCAAAAATCCATCCCGCGGCCGATCTGGTCTTGGGATCGACAGATAGAGTGCGAAAGAATTCAACTTTCTTTGCAGCCTGACTGCGGCCAATTGCCATGACTAACTGTTCAACGAGCCCCGAGGGGACAAACACGGTGTAAAAATTGTGGATAACGTCGTTCTCTTTCATCGGTTTGATAAAGAAGACATAGAACGACCCAGGGTTAATTGGACTGTCGAGATTTAAGATGGCCATAATAGCAGTGTCGGGCTTCTCCACAACGTCTTCGACGATCCTGTTGAGATCGACTTGATACCGCGCCTTGTGATGGGGTCTGGACATGCATGATCGTAACATGCTGGGAACGTGGCCCCATTGGCATGCGAGATGTTTCACGGGCTCGACTTCGTTGGGGTGAAAAATAAAGCTAAGTGCGTTGCTTGGTCAGACAAATGTGCTGCAACGACCAAAACGACGTACGCAAGATCCTCGATCTCTTCAGTGGACCAAAGGTCCATGAAATATAACTGAACATCTTCTTGTTTGGTCCACTTTTTCCAGCGATCCTTAGCGGGTGAGGTCGTTTGGAAAACCCGAACACCAGGAGTGTCAGTAAAAGCGACTGTGGGAATCTTGTATCTCTCATTGGAATCTGAGAATGCCCATACAGATGGCGTATGGTCTTCTAAGGGGTGCCACACAGAAGAAGTGTAACGGTTGACGGAGTTCTCGGAAAAGAGGAGGTAAGCCGCATCTCCCTCGAACCAGCAGACTTGGACGGCTACGGGCTGCCTCTCACGAAGCCGTTCAATGACAGCATACGCGATGAAATATGACTTTCCTGCAATTCATGATTAGAAGTCCTTGGATCATATGTGAGCATCCGAGTCGTACCGATTCCAGGCTGTCCAATGATGCAGGCGCCGTTCGCGTATCCAGAACCGCCGCTTTTGAAAACGTTCATTGCATCGATGTATTCTTGAACCACGATGAGTGTTGTATCCTTTATGGGTGGGCAAAATGATTGCACGGCTTTGAGATGCTTCCCGAAGTCGAGACACCCCACAGTCCGAATGTTCGTCCCCGATCGGCGGGTCCGGTGCTCCCTGAAAATGTACTCATTTCCCCAAACGTCGGCCCTGAAGGCTTCCAGCAGGGTAAGCCGGTTTTGAACCTCGACGAACTCAGAAAAAGATGAGCTAAAGCTGTTCATCGAGAGGGGTTGGCGTGGATGTGGTGGCACACTGACAATGCGGTCCGTGTCAACCCAGTTCCCCTATGCTTATTTAACGCACTCCCACGCGTTATTCTCCTCTTGGGCGGGATGCGTCCCACCATTCGCAAGCGAGGGGTTGATCTTAACCTCAGTGACGCATGATATAAACCCTAACCCGAGAACAAGGTCCCAAGTTTAGCGTGGGAGAGTAAACGTGTCATACAAGTTGAACTTGACGTATACCACTCCAAGGTTGTTCCAGACTGGAGACCTTCGTCGCACACATTTACAACTTGTTACCTAGATGAGGCTGCCTAAACTTGCTGGACTTTTGTTGCTGGCCTGTCCAGCCTTTGGTGAACCGTCGGGTTCATCGGGTTCGATAGCCCACCCCAATCTTCAACCTCTCATTGCTCGCGCAGATGCCCTGCTTTCCTCTGGCCAGTTCAGTGATGCCGCCAAGTCGTACACGGACGCCATTTCCTTGTCGCCGGGCGATTACCTTCTCTTCTACAAACGCGCTACCGCCTATTTCTCACTCAGCAGACATTCCAGTGCTTTGAACGATTTCTCCAAGGTTCTCGAACTCACTTCTGGCGAATTCGACAAAGCAATCATGATGATGGCAAAGATATACACCAAGGATGGAGATTTTGCTCAAGCCAAGAATACTCTTGATACCTATGCATCAAAGGTTCCCAACAGTCCCGCTGTCGACGAACTGATGGTGGACATCAAAGAAGCCCAAACAGCCGCGAAGAAGGCGAGTAATGCCAAGCGTGCTCAACTTTGGACTGTCTGCTCGGAGGCGGCAACGCAGGCTCTCAGAGTAGCCAGTCACAACACCGAGATTCGTCGAATTCGTGCCGAATGTAGTCTTGCAGGAGGTGATCCACAAGGCGCCGTTGTCGATTTGAGGCTAGTGTCGTCCATCTATTGTTTATCACGATGCTGATTTACATGCCCACAGCCGACTTTCGTATCTCACCCAGCCAACTACATCCTCCCTCATGCATATATTCCGATTAGCGTATTTCCTTCTCCCACCTTCCCAATCTGCTTCCTCGCATACCTCTCATCTCGCTCCTCTCAAGCAATGTCTACATCTAGATCCCGACTCAGCTTCTTGTAAACCCGCTCACAGACTGGCCAAGACACTCGAGAAGGGGTTCGCCAAACTCGACAAGCATATTCAGGACAACGACTGGATGGGTGTAGTAAAACACGTCGCAGGTCCATCGAAAGAGTTTCCAGGGGACGGTTTCGCGTCTACTTTTGAAGAGGCACTCCAAAAACATGGTTCACCCGAGCTCTTTGCTTCGTCCTCCTCTGTACCCATCCCTGACGTGCGACTCTCGAGTCCACGACGTGCACACATCCTACGGTCGATGTGCCGTGCGTATACCAAACTCAATCTACCGAAGAAGGGGGAGGCATGGTGTGATGCCCTCTTGGCGATGTCGGAGGACTCTCTCAAGGCTGCAAGTGAAATGATGTCCGAGGGTAGTGCAGAGGTCGACGGATGGATCGGGAAGGGCGAGGCGCTGCTCATTCGTGAAGAATGGGACGATGCTGTCAGAGCATTCGAGAGAGCAGCGGAAGGTACTGGCAGGAGTGACCGCGATGTAAGCGTCGCGTCGCTTTATTGGAACTGATTGGTTGCTAACCGTGTATGTCTTCCAGGTACTCGGAAGGTTGCAGAAAGCCCAGCGACTGTTGAAGCAATCGAAACAAAAAGACTACTACAAGGTCTTGGGTGTTGCACGAGATGCCGATGGCAAGACTATCAAGAAAGCCTTGTACGCAGTCCTTTGTTTCTGTCGTGATCAATGTGTATTCACCTCAAGATTAGCCGTAAAGCTGCTATGACTGCTCATCCGGACAAGGGTGGTTCGGAATCCAAAATGGCTGCCGTCAACGAAGCATACGAAGTCCTGAGCAACCCTGGTAAGCCTTCCTACTTACTCGATGAAACGCGTTGTAATTAATTAAATTCGCAGAACTTCGCCAGCGGTTCGACAACGGCGACGATCCAAACGACCCAAGCTCCCAGGGTGGGAATCCATTTGGAGGCTTCCAGGGTGGTTTCGGGGGCAGTGGCGAGCACCCGTTCTCGCAGTTCTTCCAGGCTGGTGGTGGTGGGTTCTCGTTCAGGTATGGACACTAGTACCGCTGGACGGGCTTTCGGTATCGGGTTCGTGGGCATGATGCTAGACGATGATACGAGGCTGCTCCACGACTCGCTGAACGAGACCGAGGATAACTATGGACTGGAGTGTTTATCATCGCTGTGTAATCATATATCCATAAATTTCTCTTCCTCGTTCGTTGTGGTGCGCGAGACTTACCGTTTGGTAACTGCTGAGCATACTCGATGAATCGGAGAAAGCGGACAGACGGAATGGTGGGCGTGTCGTGACTGCGTGGCCCATCATCGTCCTTCGATCCCCAAAATCGGCCATTTTAACCCATCTACTCAACCATTTTACAAAGTCTAGTTCCGCGAGACAATTAAGACAGCCCTTCTTTGTGATACCCACAAGACATCTCATTCATATTTCTGCATCACATGGCGACGCAACAGCGCATGGATCACTCATCGAACACTGATAGTGGTTTATATGCCCGATTCCCCCTTCCACATGGCTGTAACGGGTTGTTCAAAACGTGATCTGTTAGACCGATCAGGTGAAGCGATAAAAATGAACGTGAAATGTTCACCGCAAGCGTCCAAGCGTCGAGACCAAAGGGTCAGAACCGCGATCGAATCACACTCGCCGTCGTGAATAATGTGGCATCGAATCCAAAACATCCGGGACCACAACTTGGACGGGATTCTTCTCAGATCCTTCGTTGCTTTGCGACCATGTATCATTCGCACGGGGAGGCGGGGATTATTCAGTCGGGAAAAACGCAGGGAGAACATTCGGCCACTCCTAGAAGCCATAACCATTGATTCAGAAAAGGCAAGGGAGCTGAAACACCGTTTCAGAGAAACACGAAACCAGGAAAAAATGCAATTAGTAGGGTAGGAGAGATAATCTCTTTAATAAGATGACATCAAGGGTTTCCTTGGATACACTACACTGTCACATCGATAGGGGCGAACGATCGGGATATGATGCAGGGAGGAGATCCTCCAACAGCGATGCCAGGGTGCTAGAAACTCCGACATTGCTGTGAACAGGGCGAAGAGTGTCAGTTGTCGAGGGTGGCCAGACATCGCAGGGACTCTTAGCTCAAAAGAGGTCGACTGGTGCAAGAGGAGGAGGCATTAGGAAGCTTTCGAAGTTTCCATGAGCCACCGGGCCCCAATATGGCCACGGTGTTTTACTGAAACCGCCTGGACAGAACTTGGATTGACAATCGAGTCTAAGAGGTGGTTTTGTCGGACCGTGTGTCTCCAAGACGGGCCGTGGGGCGCGATGTCAGCGCGCACAAAAGGTTGACAAGTGTCGATTAGGGTGATGTACAGTGGCTGCGACCAAAATGTCAGTATAGCAATATCAAACCTCCCTTTGGCTGAATAGCAGCCTGCTAGGGTACCGAGTCATGTGCACACAAAAAACCCGTTCTAGATTCAGATTCCAAAGCTGCGGTGATTTTAGACTCACCAACATTCTTGTGCAACTTCTCTGGGGCAAAGTGCTGCTCCTGATACTACGGTCGATTCGCCGCTCGAGCTACTCATGGATTTTCATGTAATGATCCAACGCCAAAAAAAGGTGACCAATCTTCGCAAAGTGTCACATGTTACATGCGACCTGGATCAAGCCAGTGAAATGTCGAGGTCAAAAAACTCACATTATTTCGTAGCTGTCGCTTTGACAGTAAAAGGTATTGACCGATGGGGAATCGTCTGTTCTTCTGCCTTCTTGGACCATCCGCGGACGAACCAGCATCACCTGTGGGCGTCGGGTGAACTTCAAGTTCCTGGGAGGTTGTTGTATAAAGGCTTGATGGGGAGGTACTGGCTATCGAACCCTTAAGACGTCCTTCTCGGGTTGCCTGGCTTTTGAGCATGTCCCTCCTTTCGCTCACCATACCTCTCCCGGAGACGAGACATCTCCTGGTGCAATTCTTGGCCATGGGCTTCTTTCGGTCATTGCCTGTGGTGGGGGCGTTCGACATGACTGCGAGCACGAACGTGGGTCGTCATTCTGTGGTGGTTTTCTCGTCCTCACGTTTCCTTTCAGCTGGCCATGTAAGTGGTGACGCCTGTTTACTTCGTCATCTCTTTGGATGTGCCATGGCGCTTTAGATACTGGGACCAGAACTCATGCGGCGCCATTAACCCAAATGACACTACTAATTAGCAACAGCCCATCTCGTACTATTGTCAAGTAGGTTATTACACTTCATTTTCGTTGTGACTCCAAATTCGACGTTGAGGACAGGATGCCACCGGTGACATCATCCCGATCGCCTTTTTGGACGTGTCCAATACAACAGGTGGTCTGCCGTCCATCAATCTCGCCAACGTGAGCTCAAACATCCCCTTTTCAAGACAAACAGCTGACGTCCTCAAAACGTGCAACACGTCTTCCAACGGAAAATTACCCGGAATTCACCTCCCAAACTGCACGTTCCTCGCTTCGGATATCCAGAGATTCCAGAAGGAAGGCAAGATCGTGACCATCTCGCTCGGTGGAGCGACTGGCGCAGCGTCATTTGCGGATGACGCCAAAGGTCAAGCTTTTGCGCAGATCATCTGGGACTTTTTCCTTGGTGGGACGAGTACCATCCGTCCGTTCGGCGATGCGGTATTGGATGGGTAAGCCTCCGTCGCCACATACATTGGGTCGTTTATGTGGCTTATCGATTATTGTTGGAAAGGATCGATATGGATATCGAGGGCGGAACCCAGACGGGATTCAATGCCTTCCTGACGACCCTGCGTCAGCTGATGGACGGTGGTAGCAAATCGTCCGTACTTTTTTACTCTGGGTGTCGCTATTCTGATAATTGGCGTCGCTCAAGATATTATATCACCGCTGGTGAGCGAAGGGTATCAAGTACACACATCCTGACTGCTAAACATCTTCCATAGCTCCTCAGTGCCCTTATCCCGACGCATACATCGGTAATACAATAAACGCGGTTTCCTTTGATGCCGTCTTTGTCCAATTCTGTGAGTATCGCAGATCAAAAGGGGTTTGCGAGGCTCTCGCTCATTCGTCTGTGAAGGTCTTATTGGTGCTCCTGCGTCTTCCTTGCTGCAGGATCATATTATGTCGACGCCTTAACGATTGCCGCCATCATCGAGCAGGTGCGCAGCGAGTATACGTCATCTGGCGGTGTGATGCTATGGGACACGTTACAAGCCTATGGTTCGTAGTTTCTTGTAACCGATCTGAATCTCGGCCCTACATGACCGGGTGCTAGCCAACAATAAGTATGATGTTTCTGTGAAAGACGCGCTGACTGGTGGAGGAACCGTGACGACCACGACGGGTATCCCGGTCACTTCGACAATCCCAGTCACGACGAGCGTGTCTGTCACTTCGATTACTGCACCGACTACAACGAGCGTGACTACCAGCACGATGGCCGGTACAGGTTCTTGCACCGGAGTTGCGCAGTCAGATGTTGTTGTAAGCCATCCCCTTGGCGTTCGCGATGTGTGCTTTCGCTGACAATTTGTTTCGCCACTATGTAGTATGTGGGCGGTGATCAAGTCATGTACAAGTACAACGGTAGTTCATCACACGCATCACCTATATTGTCGCGGAATTCCTAGTGGCGACTTCTGGACCGCGCAATAGTGGACGTATAGTGGGAGGAGGAGGAGGCGCAGAGGACGATCGTCATTAGAGAGCGGCGGAACTACGCTGCAGGCACTCTACTACATCAGAGTATCCTCTGGCTGCTGCTAGCTCGAGAGGTGTGCGTCCCATGGCATCGCGTGCATCCGTGTTACATCCAGCTCTGACAAGAACGTCCACAATAGCCAAAAGACGCTTGGAGTTCCCGTACTGCCACCATTTCCATGCCAAAGCAACGTGCAGGACTGTGTCACCATTGGCCGCGATGGCACATACATCAGCCCCATGTTGAAGGAATGAGGTGACCATCTTAAGCACCCCACTAGAGGTTGCATCTTCGCCTTCCCACACGTCTAGTAAGATGTTGGGAGGGAACGTTGCGTTGCGCGAAAGCAGGTAGTCCACGATGGTGGGCATCACATGAGTTACCGCGATTTGGATAGGTAGTTTGCCATCGACGTTGCGAGTGGAAGCATTGCAGCCAGCCTCGGTGAAGATTTCTATCACTTTTAAACAATGACGCCAATTATGGGCTGAGCTCATCGACAGAACACGGTGTAGTAAGGTATTCCGATTTTGGTCGAGCGCCTGAATGTTGGCTCCTTCGCGAACAAGCGAGGAGATCATCCAGACCCACTGGTCGATGTTCTTCGAGGGCTGCGAATCCAATGCAAAGAATAATATATCGGAAGGAAGTGGCACCTTTCGTGAAAGCAAGTAGTCAACTATGGTAGTGAAAATTTGTTTGATGGCGAGGTGGAGAGGCGTATTTCCATTAGCATCCAGCGCAAAGCAGTTGCAGCCGGCCTCGCAAAGCAATTTCGTGATTCGGAGACATGTGACTTCAATAATGGGTAACCTGAAGAGGGTGTGTAGCAGGTGATCTCCATTGGGTGCACGATGGGACACATCAGCACGGTGATCCACAAGCAACTGAATCATGGAATACTTCTGGCGACATCGGAGTGCGGTGAACAGTAAGTCGGGAGGAAGAGATGCATCGGCATTGAAAATGCGTGACAACAGATATTTCGCGACGGAAAGGAACCCTCGGGACACGGCGAGGTGAATAGGCTGCTTGTTGACGATATTGGGTGTAGAAGGGTCGTAGCGACCAACCTCGACGAGAATTTGTGTAGTTGTGAGACATTGAGTTTCCTCAAGTATCGACATGGCAACATGTAAAAGTGTATCTCCACCCTTATCCAGGGCATGCACGTCAGCACCTCTACGAAGAGACGGTTCGGTATTGAGAGTGTGTGACAGCAGATATTTCACGACGGAAGAGAGCCCTCGGGACACAGCGATGTGGATAGGCTGCTTGTTGGCAATATTGGGGGTAAAAGGGTCGCAGCCAGCCTCAACGAGGATTTTGGTGGTGGTGAGACATCGAGTTTCCTCGTGTATCGACATGGCGACATGTAAAAGTGTATCGCCACCTTGATCCAGGGCATGCACGTCAGCACCTCTACGAAGAGACAGTTCGGCATTGAGAGTGTGTGACAGCAGATATTTCACGACGTAAGAGAGCCCTCGGGACACAGCGATGTGGATAGGCTGCTTGTTGGTAATATTGGGCGTAAAAGGGTTGCAGCCAGCCTCGACGAGGATTTTGGTAGTGGTGAGACATCGAATTTCCTCGTGTATCGACATGGCAACATGTAAAAGTGTATTTCCATCCTGATCCAGGGCATGCACGTCAGCACCTTTACGAAGAGAAACCTCGGTATTGAAAGTGGGTGACAGCAGATATTTCACGACGGAAGGGAACCCTCGGGACACAGCGATGTGGATAGGCTGCTTGTTGGCAATATTGGGGGTAAAAGGGTCGCAGCCAGCCTCAACGAGGATTTTGGTGGTGGTGAGACATCGAATTTCCTCGTGTATCGACATGGCGACATGTAAAAGTGTATCTCCATCCTTATCCAGGGGGTGCACGTCAGCACCTTGACGAAGAGACGACTCGGTATTGAGAGCATGTGACAGCAAATATTCCACGACGGAAGAGAACCCTCGGGAAACAGCAATGTGAATAGGCTGCTTGTTGGTAATATTGGGGGTAAAAGGGTTGCAGCCAGCCTCGACGAGGATTTTGGTAGTGGTGAGACATTGAGTTTCCTTGAGTACCGACATGGCGACATGTAAAAGTGAATTTCCATCCTCATCCAGGGCACGCACGTCGGCTCCTCTATAGACGAGGAAAGAAAGGATCGAGGCTTGGCGCCGCAAAACAGCGAACAAGTTCAAGGCCGCAGGGGGTAGTGGCAGATCTTGGTAAGTAAGGAATTCTGTAACCTTGGTAAATCCTCGTCTCAGGGCAATATCAAAGAGCACTGCATTGCCAGGGCTACGAGCAAAAAGGTCTCCGGCAGCACCGATGAAAATCATTGCCCATTCCAGACATTTGTCCTGGTTATCTAGAAACTGTCGGATAACTTGGATCACCCCAACTTCCTCTTCCGGCGAGAAGCGTAAACCGTCCGTGTTGCCAATGAGTGAACGCAACGTCGGTAATTGCAGTGCAGGATCATACTGCAGCAAGGACGAGATGCCTGAAGATGGGCTGAACAATATCAAATAATTGACGATTTCGTGGTATCCTTGCTTTGCTGCAATGTGAAGGGGTGTTTCGCCACGTAAGTTGAGGGCTGAGGGGTTGCAGCCGACATCAATGAGTATCACTGCAATCTGCAAGCAAACGGATCTATCGAGTGACCGCGTAGTGATATGCAGCAAAGTGTCTCCATCGGGATTGAGAACGTGTACGTTGGCTCCTCTGTTGACAAGCAAGCGGATCATCTCAACTCTCTTCACGACAGTGGCTTGTAATGCTGCAAATAAGATCCTCGACGGAAGAGGTATGTCCTGCGACAGGAGATATTCCACCACGGAGACGAATCCCCGCGCCACAGCAGCCTGGATCGGTGGTTTATCGTCCGCATCGAGTTCACATGCGCTGCAGCCAGCCTCAACGAGGAGTTGGGTGATAATGAGGCATTGGTTCTCATCAGACAACCTCATGGCCACGTGGAGTGGAGTATCCCCATTTGCCGCAAAGGTATTCACAATAACTGCTCTGCGTCTCAGTGATTGATATTTTACATTCGGACTGAAGACCTACCATGGGGTTGCGACGCCGAGGGTATTTCCGTAGTCAATGATGTATTCATGGAAAGTAGAGTTCTGACGACGGGGATGCATCCCTTTTCCACTGCAACGAGGAGAAGTGTCTCTGTGGAACCAGCTTGGACAAGCCTTCTTGTGACAAGCATCAATTCGTCTCCACGATCTATATGCTCATAGTAATCCTCATCCTCGACGACTGCTTCCAGAAGTCGTCGGTTGTCCCAAGGGACGGCTGCCCATTTGACGAATTCAGCTGTTTGTAGCAATCTCCGGATGATATACAGAGGGAATCGATGAGGCTGCACTCTGAGAACTTGGTTCAATAACCCATCGGGGATAGTACTTCCCTGCGCTAAGAGTAGGTCGAGCACTTCCGCATGCCAATGGTCCACAGCGACCTGTATTGGCATCGTCTTGCGCTCGTCGGAGCAATCCGAGATCGAGATGTCCATGTCCGAGTTCGAGTCGTCTGAATCTGATTCATCGACATCCATGTTGTCCATATCTGAGTCACCCGCAGGCAACTCGTCGACAACTAAACCCAAGTGATTTACATTGGCGCCTCGCAAGATCAGAGCCCTAGCACGATCGGTCTTGCCAAAGCGCGCAGCATATACGAGCGGGTTGGTTCCCTCCCTTGGTGTGAGGGTAGGACGATCGAGGAACGTGCGAAAAAGAGCATCGGACGCAAAGGCAACGAGGGTATACATCGTGAGATCGTGCTCCGAACTTGGCCACGGAATCCCAGAGCGAATCAACGGAACTAACTTGCACATTCGGTCCCACTCCCAAGCGTGTCGGCAAATCACCACTTGCAAGGTTTCCATATCTTTGAAAATACCAGCGTTACCCGACCCAAGATGAGAAAGATGACTGAAGCCATAGGAGAGAACATATTTCAGAAGCGGGCGAGATGCGTAGGATGTGGTAAGATCGAGGTCCCGTTGCTGCGTCGCGTTGAACGATTGGTATCTGCATTCCTTCATCTCTACGAGGCAGAAGGAAATATAGGCCATGCAAAGCTTAGCCAGCCGCTCGTGCGCATCTTCCAAGACGATGTGATGTCGTGGTAATTTGGCCAGTACGAGTTCTCCAACGAGGTACTCCTACACAATATCGTGCTCGTAAGTGGCTACAACGGAAAGAGACATAATATTTCAATCGACTCAGCTCACCTTAACGCTCATATGAGAGAGGGTGACGATATCGGTTTCCTTATGATGAACCACTAGACTCCTGCTGACTTCCAAGAAATCAATACCCTTTATCAGGGTGAATCCAGGGTCTAACGCTCGTCGTATAGGGTCGATCGTAACCCCTTCGAGGAGTTCACGCAATCGCATGGGTCGCAGGGCAGCCACTAGCCACACCAATGCACGGCGCACTAGAAGCGCATCCGACAGGCACCTATCAATAGCGATAAGGATCCTCCTGTAAGTCTCTTCCAGCCCTTCCGGAAGGATCTCGAGCACCCTCCGAATTTCCGATACCGATGAACACTTGTCGAGTGTGTCGATCTGACATTGTACCCAACGAAACCTTGAACACAAAGACGTCAGTCTAAATACTGAGTACGCGGAGCATTGTATCCTTACATGCCGTCTGCCTTTGCACATAATTGGGATCGAATCTCCTCCTTCAACCTCCCATCAAATGTCCTCAATCGACTTCGTGAATCGAGCTCTCTCGTAACATGTAGGAGGATATCAGTCGACAGTTCCTTGGCCATTTCATCCATCGATATGCATGGGAGATGAGACAGCATCCGGCCGATGTTCTGCAACGGCCGACTGGTGACAAACACCCGTACGTCACCGCTACACATGATGAGGCCGTCGAGAAGGGTCTCCACCTCTCTACATTCGTCGAGCGCGTCGACGACGACCAAGGGTTTGCGGGGGCATAGCCCCGCGACCTTGGACAGATAATGCGCCAGTCCCTTGGGGCTGTAGAAAGGATCCACACGACTGTCGACCCCCTTGAGTAGTTCGTCCAGCAAAGCCTCTGGGTCCATCATAACGACACAGAGATTTTCCGTTAACTGGGCGAGAAGGGAGCGCATCACTTCCACAGCGCTTGTTGATCGTTTGGTCCGAAAATCACAATAGAAGTAGACTAGGAGTTCTCCATCGTTCTTTGTGTTGTCGAGATCGTTGATGACAGAAGAGCTACTCGCGTGGTCAGCGACTCTACCTCAGTAATAGATGGTATAAACGCACGCTAAAACTGATTTTCCGGCACCAGCTGTGATGAAGCTCCTGTCAGCAACAGAACCATTCGAGCCATCGAAAGGGACACCTTTCCCCTGCAACCACAGAAACGTGTCTTTCCCCTCCCTCCATGACCTATACGCATTCGTAGCAGGTAACCACATGCATGTATCAGATTGTCGTATTGAAGATGTTTCGCGATGTTTCCCGGAGCAACCCAAAGCATCAAGCACTCTCAATAACTTGTTCAGTTTCTGAGCTGGGTGTATGATATCGTTAGCGAGAACGACTTATGCCGCCGAGAACTTTCTGCACATACAAACAATTTCCTTCCTCTGATGTTTTGTCGCGCTATCCTTCGTGGAGGTGGATTGAAGTTGGCCTTGGCCTTGCACGTGCTTCTCCCTTGAATAATTGAGAATTAGTGTATACTGTAGACCGCCACGAGGCTATAAAACCCACTCGGCTTTAGATTGCATGGTCGGCCTAAGGATTTCCTTCTCGTAGTTCCTGTGCAACGCTGTCATGCAGGACTTTATTCAAATACTCCGCACTCACCAGATGTTCGTCGCGAGCAGGAAGTGAAAATGGGCATTGTGGGCGTAGAAAAGTGCAATGGCCACATTGATGTCGTCTTCCTGATACCCAGTTCTCGTTGGGGTGAACCCAGAGAACACCTGTACTTCGTGATCAATATTGAGCAATCTTTCCATCTCTCTCAGCGTATTCAAACACATGTCTGGTTCTGGACCGGACAGCCAGTCCATCAAGCGGTCATCGAGCATGTAATGACGACGCAGCAATGGATTGTCAAAAACTTCGAGGATGGCGCGCGAAGAATCGACGATTGTTTGGAATTCGAATTCGAGCCGGACGAGAGACTGTTGTCGGACTTGTCTGACGCCTCTGGCAGCGGAATACCGAGCTATAGCGTTTCGGACGTGCTGAGTAGCTAGCACGATGGAGTGTAGGATGCTCTTCAAGTTTGCAGAGTCCATATCGTGGTGTTGTTCATAGCCTCAGTCCCTTGGTGACACTGCCGTTTGTGAAGGAGGCAGTGCAACTACATAGGCGCCTGGTCGGGGGTATCCTCCCGAATCCCGTCTTGGAGACGGTGGTCGAAGGATGCGTAGGGTCTTGATCTAATCTGCTCCCATGGTAGGTCGATTCATACGTTGATACCCCATACTAAGAGTTATTATCACCGTTATTGATGGTCTTGCGCAATGCCAGCAATCAAGGCGAAATCGGACTCGTCAAAGACACAAAGGAGACAAACGTGCCGCGGCACAGAGTGATGGAATTATGGCTACCCCTGCCGCCGGGCGGCCGATTCATCATTCTGTACGTCTCAGGATCATGTTACTCTACGCCCACTCGTGTCTACCACGACGCTCAGGCCTGCCTTGACAGGTGCAGTGAAATACGTTGGATGGACCGTTCCGTTCTGCCTTCCGACCTCGCGACGGGAAGGCACGTTCAAGTCCATTCTAATCTTGGTCCCGTGCGCTTACCCCGCATTTATGCCGTCAATTCGGGCTGGAGTAGAAACCAACAGAGCACCAATGGGCCGTCTATGATTTTACACGAACCGTCCCGCGCGGGCGTAGCACGACCTACGGGGCCCTCTGCAAGGCTCTTGGCAAGGGTTCTCCTCGCTCAGGTGTGTTCCATCGACCGTGTGTATGCCATGTCCGAAACCGTGCTTTGGGTTCCCCTTTGTATGTGCATAAAGGGGTGGATGTACGTGACCTGATTCACTTTGGATGGGCACTGGTTGGCTGCGCTGTGGCACAACCCATTTGCGCCGTTCGTACCCTGCTATGGGTCATTGCGTCGAATCTCTACATCATGATTGGCGCTTTTTTTGACACATTGTCCTCGCGGAAGGATGGTGCATCCGGACAAAAGTGTCCAAAAGGTAGAAAGCTGACAACGAGAAACGTATACACTACCCCTAGACGGTGCGGGGAAACTCGTTTCACGGTGCACTGAAACCAAAGGGATGATTGACGCGACGTTATGGCATGAAAGTACTTACCTGAGACTGTTGCACAACGCATCACCAGCGGGCCGCAGCCCGAATACTCTCATAGTACTTACAAGCTTTCGACTCTTCTTTGCTGGCCGGTCGGCATTGGCGTTGGCACTTACTTTGCGTTTCTGAACTGCTGCTCGCGTGGTTGAAGACCTGGGACTAGCCTCAGGCAGACCTCCATAGTGGTATTGCAGTGTCGAGAAAGCTAGTTGATAGGTAACTTGGTAGGCTGCCTCGTCGCTGGCATTTGATCGCTTGGTTGGCGTGCAGATTGTTTTTGGCAAGTGGTTGAGGCCTTGAGGAACGGCGGTTGGTATGGATTGGGGCGCGCCAACTTGTGACAGCAGAGGGTGCGGACCGCATCATTGCTAAGCGTGACTGATGGCTTCTCGTTGAACTCCAACCACATCTTGTAGTAGGATCTTGAATGTTCGGGGAGCCGTCCACACGCTTTTGTGCTGAGAGTAATTCAGAACAGATGCACCACACTTTCCTTGCCTGCTTTTGGTAGGCGTGTTTCGAGGTTGTGCTCAGCGGCCACATCCGTCGAGCCAAAGGGTAACCACATTTGTGAAGTACAAGAAAGTTTTGGAAAGCATATACTGGTATTTTGCCCATCTGAGTCCATCATGCGGCCCGTCGCCAAATTAGCTAGTGAGGGGATCCTTATCCACATGGAACAACAACGTACCAACCTTCGTCGCCTTACACGGATCCTCAGGACCAGGCAACAACGTCAACTTGGTCTGGGGACGGAACAGTAACAAGTACGTCGACCCGCCAAAATGGAATGACCCGATCTCATCTCCTTTCTTGATCCGTTCCCCTTCCTCCACCTCCACCTTGGTTGTCGAGATCTCCCCAAGACCGACCCCGACGAAACACATCAATCCGATGTCGGGGTTGTCCGACTCGATGAAGATAACTGCCCGCGTAGAGATGGCGGTGACAAAGGCTTGCGAACGGGAGACAACGTCTGAGCCCGGATCGTCGTCCAGACGCGCAGCGTAGTGGGTGCCGGGGATGATATACGTTCGCACGACACGTCCATCGACGGGACTGTGCCAGCGGTGGTAATCCAGCGAGCTCAACATCGCCTGGAAGACCGTCCCGCCGACAAACTGGGACACGAAGGGGTCAAAGTTGAGGATATGGTTGAGTGAATAAGGCATCTCCTTGAGCCAGAACTCGTCCGTAGCTCGCACGTGGGTGGAGACTCGGTATGTGATCGCCTCGCATGCAGCGTTGATGGACTCGGGGTTGTCGGGCGCAAAGGTGGGACGGACGCCTTCTCTGAAACGTCTACCGAAGAAATCGTCCCAGGACGTGAAGCCCATGTGCGGCTGGTCGGGATAGCACACCCACGCCTGCGCAAAAGGCATTCCAAGTCGGTCGGCCTGCACGTGTAGTGCATCGGGACTGAACCAGCCACCCTCTGTACTGACCAAGACATCACGGGACGCGGAAGAGACGAGGAACTTGGTCCACTCGTCAAAAACTTTGTGAAAAATCGCGTTAATTTTCCCATTGGTGAACACGCGGTAGCCAGCCTCGGTGTTGCAGAAAGGAGCGAGAACGCCGTAAATCGGGATGCCGCTCACGAGAGGGCTGGTGTAGTTGTAAGTCGGCGCCTTGGTGATGGTCCTATCAAGGACAGCGAGGAGCCTCATATAGTTCGTGATCTAACCAAATAAGCAGTGTCAGTAGGGTGGATATATCAACGACGGCCGGGCTAGCAACTTACCAAGGACTGGTTATGGCCCGCCGGGTTAGGACGAACCTGTTCAAACATTTCGTGGAAATCTCTGAATATCCCGGCGTCCTCCTCGATCAGTTTCTTGAACTCAAGCATGACAGGAGAAAGGCGCTTCTTGTCAACGTCGCGTGCTCGCGTGAAGTCACTGTTCTTGAGCTGAGGAAACAATTCGCTCTGGAATCTGCGGATAACGTCTAGGCCGTTGGGGAGCCATCGGGTGATGGTACGGTATTCGAGCTCAAAAAACATGTTGTATTAGCTGTAATTGTGAACCGTCATAGAAAAATCGCATCAATTGGAAAGGACGACTCACAGCAGAATTAGACGAATGATGAGAATAAGGGAATGAAAGGCGAATGTTGGAACTCATTATATTGTAATGTGGAGAGGCCATTATCTGTGGTACCAAAACGGTTAGTGGCGATCGCGCTCCTCGCCGAGCGTCGGGACTACCGTACGGGCTAAAATTCAGCAGAATAATAACGAGTTAAAAACATAATCATCGAGGAGGGGTTATTAACGAGCAGTTGACTCGTAACCACGTCTACTAGTACCGACGCGGCGTTTTGACGACCACGTGACTCGTTCCCTTTTTTGGAGGCGCGATCTCGGGCGCGAGATCATCGATCATCGTCCACTGGCACATTCGAGGCCTCACCCTACCGACGTAACAGGCCGACGGAACGCCGCTGCCGCTTTCGCCGAGAAGAGGCTGCACCACAATCAGCCATGTTCTGCTAGCACTGTCCCAGTGTAGGCTCAAGCATTGGGTGGCTCGTGAGCGACTTTGCACCCCAGCCTTTCTTTCCTTCCTCCCTCTCGCTGCCGTTTCAGTCGTCTCGCATTTTTTTTTTCGCGCCCACTCACCTCCCAATCATATATATATGGTTCTAACGCGGGTTTGTCCGTGTCCGGCTTGCTTTTTCCCTCTTATTGAGTCGGACACCTCGGCGCGTTTGAATTCTCGGTGCGTTCTGAAGGTCCTTGGTCAGGCCTCCGTCGTTTCTTATCTCGGATACTTTTTTTCGGGTTTCGCCGACCCCTATCGCATGTCGCTCTCACGTGGTCGGAATCCCGTATCTGGATCTATGACGTAACATGATCTCCCCTCCTCCTTCACCGATGGACTTCCGATCGCTTCAGCCTCTCGCCGTCTCACATCCGTGCGACGTCTCTTCCTTCTTTCTCTCAGCTCCCGCTCGAAGGTAGACGTTTCTAACACTCACACGATCCTTTGAGCTTCTCTCCCTCGCAGAGCAACCGTTCCCCACGAAGGGAGCGTATACTCCCATGCACTGTATTATCCATCCCGGGATGAAATTTTAATCGTATTAGCAAAGTCACTCGGTCAAGCGAGTGAGTTGCCCAAATCCGTGGTTTGTTACACAGTTACAGTGGACGTGCGGCCTGCCCAGTTTTCGCTGCGGGAAAAGTGGATTGTTTTATGAATTTGACGAGCGGGAAATACACGTGCACCAGTTTCACAGCACCTCAAGATGGTTTCTCCAAGTTTCCTCGTAAAATGGTGCGCGTAGCGCCGCAAAAACACCCTCGATCGGGAAGGCTTACATGTTTCAGCGTCTCTCCGTGTGGTTAGGTTCACACAGTGTTGGAAATGGTCCGATCCGCGCCAACACTATCTACTCGTGCAAATGGTGTGCGAGTTTTCGCGGTGTTGACGGCTGGTGGTGGGCCCGAGGAGGCCAAGGAGTAGTAGAGTGCACACTTCGATTGTCGCCAGTCTCGCATGGAAACAAGGTGCCTAATTAGGTTCGCCCACTTCCGGCGGTGAGACATGAGTACTTACAACAAGTAGGCTCCAAGTAGTGATGAAGTGAGCAACGAATTTCCATCGACACTTTTGAAACTGCATATGAACATCAAGGTACGTAGTTTTCACAGAAACCACAATCTAGTGCTGTCGGCGGTAAATTTGATAGCAAAAATGCGCAAATCAGTGTCAGCTTGTGACATGGATTTCCAGTGATTGTGATTTCTATCTACCTTGGAACTGCTCAACAACGCGCCAGACAATGATAATACTTGCTTCTACTTCCCCGAGTGTAGAAGTAACAGACATTACACAGATCGTACACAAACCTTCACAGACCAACATGGATGAACGGAAGCCACTCGGCGAACAACGCGTGACTCTCTCTCAGGCGTCCGACAGCATCGTGCAGCGCCCGCGCGGCCTCCCGATCATCCGGCGTTCTCCCATCCCGGAACAATCGCTCGTACACGTCCCTTGCCACGCGCGGCGCAACCCGATCTGCGATCGACCACATCGTACCAATCACCCCTCCATACCCCACAAACAACATTCCCGCTGCAATATGGATCGCTTCGTCAGAGAGATTCTTGTCCCCCGTCGCCGTCTGACATGCGGAGAGAAACGCGAGTCCACCACGCGGACGCGACAACGAGGTCATGTCAGACAACTTCAGACGGCGCTGATCGGCGAGACAGAGTCCGCTATCGGTAGGGTTCTTGTTATCTTGGATTCCGTGGCAAGCGAAATGGACCCAGTGCGTTTCCTTCATCTGGGCAAGTACTTCCTCGACCGTCCCGACAGAAGGCTCCACGATAGTGGTCTGTGCTGATGGAAAGTTCCTGATTGTCGCCTTGATGTGTTCCAACTCGGTGTGCACACCTGGAAGGGGGGATTGACCGTCTGATGGTGGTTGACGCACGGTAAGAAGGCGGATATCACTGATAGAGTTGGTATCTCGAATTTGTGGCGGTGCGAGGATACTGAGAGTAGGGATGTATGATGAGATGACGAAATCGGATATTTTGTGTCCACGTTCCGGGAACCGGGCGCCATATAGGCCGGCTGCATGGATAGGAAGAAATGTGAAGGGTCCAGTCGGGCACCAAAAAATTCGCGATAGGTCCCCGGGGGTCTATTTGAAAAGCCATCAACCATAAATGATTCGAGTAACAGGACGACACGTACCGAAAAGTCCAGCGCATCCAAGACTGGTTTGACAACGCCTTTCCATAGGGAAGACAAGACAGACTCCCAGCTAACATCCCTTCGTGATGCCCGTTGTCCATCCCGGTCATCATGGGGTATGACACGAGCCTCTCCAAGCAAACTCTGCAAGTTGTTGTGAAGAACCCCAGATTGTTTGAGGGTGAAACTGGATAACGGGACGTGAATCACACGCTTCACATCGGCAAGAACAATTAATGCGTCACAGCGGCTTTCTGCAGCGTTCAGGATGACCAAAGGTCCAGAGTGTGCCAAGGCACGGAGCTGAGAGAACTCCTTGTGGCGGAGGAATCCCTCGAAACCTGGCAAAGCCCGGATTACCTGTAGAAGTTTATCTCGGGCAATCGCGAGCGCACGGTGTTTTCCGGCTTCCTGTTCCAAGGACTCCGCCGAGTGATGCGCTGCGCCTGGAGCACCCTCGGAAAGTGAGGACAAGGATTTGTCGCGAGTGGCACTAGCATGCTCTAGTGCAGCCGATAGTTTCTGGAGTTGATGGGCAAGATCTGGGTGGGCAGATGCTAACTCTTCATACGAACTGCGAAGCTGGAACAGTTCCCCCCAAACGATAGAGCGTCCTTGCTCAAGCCACTCTACAGCAGTTTCAGGGTGCCCCGAGTCCAAAGCTGCTGCTGCTGCCTCTCGCACGACGTCGGTACCTTTCATAAGTTCGCGGTAACGGTGTGTAAGGGACAGGCCGATCCACGCAAGTTGGGGAAGGAGATCGATGGCAACAGAATATGCGTGAAGGAGGGAGTGATGCCCTATAGAACGGGCACATGAAATCCATTGCAGCGATGCACGAAACCGAGTTGTAGTAGGGCCCGTGGAAGTACGGGCAGCATGCGAGTATTGTAAAATTGCTTGCTCTAAATCATCTGGCTCGTTGAATTTTTCGAAACGAGTTTGGAGGCAATAGGCAAAGCCGTTCAGACAAACGGATTTGCTAGGGTGACCATCAGGGATGAGTTCTAGAGCATCCCTGTACCTAGAAATCGCTTGCTCGAGGTCATGCGACTCGCCATGGCACTTGAAACGAACGAGGAGGGAGTTGGCAAGATTGCTCAGACAGGCAGGTTTGCCAGGATGGCCATCGGGAGTGAGTTCTTTAGCATCCCTGTGTGCTGAGATCGCTTGCTCGAGGTCGCTCAGCTTTCCGAGGCGCCCTAAACGAGTAAGGAAGCAAAGACCGAGATTGTTGAGACAGTCGGCTTTGCAGGGGTGACCTTCAGGGATAAGCTCTACGGCATCTTTGTGTGTTGAGATTGCTTGCTCGAGGTCGCTCATCTCACCAACGAGCTCGAAACGAGCAACGAGGGAGAGGGCAAGGTTGTTCAGAGAAGCTGGTTTGTTGGGGTGACCATCAGGTATGAGCTCGACAGCACATCTGTGCCTCGAGAGTGCTTGCTCGAGATCACTCAGCTCGCCAAGGCAGTCAAAACGATTTCTGAAGCAGAGACCGAGGTTGTTCAGATAGCCAGCTGCGTCAGGGTGACCATTGGGAGTGAGCTCTATACCGTGCTTGTGAGTCGAAATTGCTTGCTCGAGGTCGCTTAGGTCACCAAGGTGCTCGAAACGGATTTTAAAGCAGGCGGCGAGGTTGTCCAGATAGGTCGGTATATTGGGGTGATCATCCGGAGTGAGCTTTATAGCATCCCGGTGCATCAGAATTGCTTGCTCCAGGTCACTCAGCTCACCAAGGTGCTTGAAGCGAGTGAAGAAGGAGCTAGCAAGATTGTTCAGACAGCCATGTTTGTTGGGGTGACCATCAGGGAAGAGCTCGATGGCACCCCTGTACCTCGAAATTGCTTGCTCGAGGTCACCCAACTTGCCGAGGTGCTCGAAACGAGTGACAAAGGAGTTGGCGAGATTGTTCAGTCGGCCGAATTTGTTGAGGTGACCATCAGGGGTAAGCTCCACAGCATCCTCGTGCATCGAGATTGCCTGCTCGAGGTCGCTGAGTTCGCCAAGTTGCTCGAAACGAATGAGGAGGGTATTGGCAAGGTTGTTCAGATTGTCAGGTTTGTCACGGTGACCATTGGGAGTGAGCTCTATAGAAAGCCTGTGCCTCGAAATCGCTTTCTCGATGTCGCTCAGCTCACCGAAGCGTTCAAAACGAGTTTTTAGGCAAAGGGCAAGGTTGCCCAGACAGGCTGGTTTGCTGGGGTGACCATCAAAGGTAAGCTCTACAGCGTTCCTGGCGCTCGAAATCGCTCTCTCGAGGTCACTCAGCTCCCCGAGGCGCTCGAAACGCATGAGGAAGCAGGTCACGAGGCTGTTCAGACGGCCAGGTTTGTCGGGGTGGCCGTCGGGGGTAAACTCTAGTGCACCCCCGTACCTCGAAATCGCTTTCTCCAGGTCCCCCAACTCCCCGAGGCTACGGAATCGATGCACGAAGGCCATACCAAGTCCCGTTAGCTGTTCTGCGCCTCGGTGATCCGGAACTGAAGTAGACCGGACAGATGTTTCCAAGAGTGAGATTGCCATCTGGAGATCGGCCAAATCACCGAACTGTTCAAAGCGCCACAACAACTCGGAACTAAGAGCCAGAGGATCCTCGTCTACTGAGCCTGAAGCAGGATTCTGCTCCACAGATAAGTGGCCAACTTCGTGATAAGGACCCGCATTACGTCCGGTATACAGCCAGAACACAAAGATCGCAGCTTGCTTCTCATAACTGTCTGCACAGCTAAAGTTCATCACCTCATGCAAAAATGCCTCAGCATTTACTGCGTCGACTCCATAGCGCAACTTCTCGAATCGCGCTAAAAGCACAATAGCCAGTTGGATCAATGTGGAAGGTCGGTCGGGATGGCCCGCCGGACGAGCAGCAAGTGCATTGTGGTACAAGGTTATGGGAACTTCGAGAGATAAATTAGTGCCATCAACCCGACAATGGATGGATGTTGCCATCGCCAAGTTCGATTGGGCAAGAGCACGACAGGGGTGGCCTTGCGGGCAAATGTCGAGCGCGTGCTCAAAGTGTTCAATGGCGCGATCGAGATCCCGTTGTTCTCCGTCTTTTCGGTAACGCGAGAGAGCGCTGTGGCCGAGGTTCGTCGCCTCTTCTAGCGGGCCTACGGGTTCTGTGATCGACTACGAACCCATACCGATTAACCAAAATTATGTTTACACAAGCGTCTACTTACACGATGGGGGTTGACGACACTCGACTCGGATGAAATACCACTCTCGCGCTTCCGCCGCCTGGCCCCAAAGAAAAGGGACGAACATGGGGACATAACATCCTCGTCCTTTGGGATGAATGTGAATGCTGAAACAATGTCAGTGTCCAGTGGCGGTATGTAGTGCACGCCCTACTTACGAAGTTCTCTTGCACTGCGGTCCAGTAGTTGTTCCACGGTGACTGTCAAGCTTCGTAGCAGCTCCCCCTGGCCCAACGTTGGTTGAAACTCGAAGGAAGCATAGATCGCAAGACGAACGATGGCAGACATATCAGACGGCCTGCAGTCTCTGTTAGAGCTGACACATGGAAGGTAAGGAGCCTCACATTGGGATCTGCCCATCCCATTGGACAACATCGTTATTCACTAATACAGGCTTATTCGTGGTTCTCCACTCGAGGCCATCGTGCTGCACTGCAGCGTAAAAGCCGGCGGGAATTCGTCTAAGACCAGTAGTAACACCTATTGCCTGGATACCTAACCTGAAATTAGCCATCTTCACGAGCTGTATAAGGCTCATACTTGTGACGACTATTTCCTCGTCGTTCGCATGTATCGCAGAGCCAAAGGAAGAGGGAACATATTTTGCCTGGTCTTCCAGCCCGGGTATTTCGTCGTTGCCTTGTTCTTGCGTATGCACTTCACATCCAGGGTGGGGTCCGGGTGGGGGTCGGCAGGTGCTTGTGCGTTGTGCTGCTGGATGAGTCGGTTGGTGAACTAGAAGTAAGGTATGAGAAATACATTCAGGGTAGCGCATTCCAACTGCAGTCGTGCGCTGGAGCTCAGCGTCATTTGGGGGATGCTCGGCAACTTGAAGGGACGTACCTAGGGCGCCTAAAAGTCCCAAGCCCAACGCTCTTACGTAAACAGGCGAGAAATTGTGGCTGTACGGTCGCCCTGCAGTTACTCTCGCGCAATGCCAGCAATGAAGGCGAAATCGGACTCGTCAAAGACACGCAAAGGAGACAAGCGCGCAGGGGCCCGGAGAGACGGCATTGTGGTCACCCCTATCGACGACCTGCCGCGGGGTTCATCATTCTGTACGTCCCAGGATCATGTCACTACTCTACGCCCACTCATTTGCATTGTCAGGCACAGTGGAATACCCGTCGGACGGACCAGCCCGTGCTGCGTTCCGGACTCGCGACGGAAAGGCATGTTCAAGTCCATTCTGATCTGTGGCACGGTGCCCTTACCCCACGAACACATTTCTGCCGTCAATTAGAAGCTAACAGAGCACCAATGGGCCGTATATGATTTTGCACGAACGATCCCACGCGGGCGTGTCACGACCTACGGGGCCCTCTGCAAGGCCCTTGGCAAGGGTTCTCCTCGCTCAGGTGCGTTCCATCAACCGCGTGTATGCGTGCCCCGGGTTCGCCTTTGTATGCGCGCATATAGGGGCAGATGTTGTGACCTGATTCACCTTTTGATGGGAACTAGTCGGCTCTGCGCTGCGGCACAACCCATTTGCGCCGTTCGTACCCTGCCATAGGGTCATTGCGTCGAATCTCTA
>JBBPQL010000386.1:0-28251 GCA_038092515.1 Boletus subparvulus | reverse complement strand
CATCATGGTCCGATTCGATCTCCCACGCAGAATTTGCTCATAATCACCGCCCCCATTCCGTCACCACCCAATCGCCATTCTATCTCATGATGGGATATGAACCCCGTGCCCTCCCTTTGGTCATTTCCGATACCTCCATTCCCGCCGTAGAATCTCGCCTGAAAACCCTCTCCGCCGCCCGCAACGAAGCCCTCGCCGCTCATGAGCTTGCGCGACAAGTCATGAGCTCTCGCTCTTGAAGAGGTTTCAAACCTTTCGCCAAAGGAGACAAGGTCTGGCTAGAAGCCCGGAACCTGAAATGCCTTATTATCAACCCGAAGTTCGCTCCTAAACGAGAAGGGCCGTTCACGATCACCAAGGTCTTATCGCCTATCGTTTATCAACTCCGCCTACCGAAGACTTGGAAGATTCATCCAGTCTTCCACGCTTCTCTTCTATCACCATATCGCGAAAACGAGGTCCACGGCAAGAACTTCCCTGCGCCACCTCCTGACCTTATCGCAGGAGAAGAGGAATACAAAATTGAAAAGATTATCCGCCACCGCGGATCTCCGACCTCCCGCTTCTTCCTGATCCGATGGAATGGATACTCCGCTGAAGAAGACTCCTGGGTCCCTGAGCAGGACATGAAACATGCCAAGTCCGCCCTCGCCTTGTATAAGAAGCTTCATCCCTCCGTCTTTCCCCCCTAGTTCTCCTCTCTCCGAAACCATCATCACCATGTCTTACGATGCAACCACCGGCTCCACTACTTCGTCCCTTTCTTCTTCTATCGTTGACGATACTTCTCGGCCTTCGTCTACTCGACCCGAGGCAGGCTGGGGCTCTCCCTCCCCCACGCCTGATAGTTTCCCTCCTGTCTCTTTGGCTACAGTACTTACTCCTATTCACTCCGTAACTATTCCCCTCTACGCCCACACCCTCCGCGATGACTTCCCCGACGCTCGTGACATCAAAAAGCTCTCTGACTACCTCCGCTCCACTGCATTCGCCCTATCCATCGACTCCTTCCTTGACATTGGTTCCCCCCTTTACGCCCTTCGACGTGCTTATCTTAAAAACTCTCACCTTCGCCTCATGTCCACCAACATCTCCCCATCCCCTCAACAGACAGTCCTTTCCTGCCTCGTCCGAGAGGTATACCTTGAGATCGAGGGATCCTTGGTAATGGCCATGTACCAGCTGGGTATGCTAGAATTCTTGGAGGACATTGACAGATACATGCTAGAACTCTCGCGTCGGAACTCCCCCGACTCCTCCGCCTCCTTCGTCACTGCCCTATCCACCCGCACTACCTCGTCCTCCAACGTCTCGGCCTCGTCCTCCCCCCTACTGTCTGACGAAGAACGCGTTCTTCAACGCGTGGAATCCTGGTGGACCGGAGGTCATGCCCAGGTCCCTCTTCCGTCCACTCACCCCCGCTACCATCAAGCATGCCACTCGTGTCACCGTCTGGGCCACTACTGGAACCAATGCCCTGTTTATCAATGTCCCTCCTGCACTCGTTGGGCGCCAGGCCATAATCCTAACCGTTGTCCTCTCTGCCGCCGCCCTATCCCACACTCCCCCTCTGACTCCTCCCCCGCCACCTCCCGACGGTCATCCGGGTCCTCGCGTCGTTCTCCTGTCCCCACTCCTCCTCCTCGCCGTTCCCACTCACCTTACCCTCGGCCTTATCGCCCACGCAACCGGAACCGCTCCCCTATTTCGGACCAGGACGACATCGACCTCTATGAAGACATCTCTGGTGACGGAGTCATCGACAGCGTAGGCTGGAGCAACATTACCGGGTCCCCTTGCGGGTCAGACTCGGGGTATTTTTGAACCTTCGTCGTAGTCTCAGGGTTAGTATGGGGGTAATGTTATGATCATTCTTTTCTTTTCTTTTCTTTTCTTACATCGCTCGTCTGCTGACTCGCTTATCTTCTTTCGCACCATTCTGATGGAACGCCTTCCACCTAAACATAGCTTCTTATCTACACACTATGCATGGTTCCCTTATCCCGTTTCCTTATACCTCATACGGACGTCCTTCCTGTTCATGCGTAACTCGCTACGCAGCCTTCTCACTTCTATCGCACAGCCCAGCTCTCTTTATATCCGCCTTGGCTTTTGTGCTTAGGACACCACTTGGTCTGTGCGCCACGTCTCCATCTATTTAAGTAGACGACACATCTTGTATTTCCCCTAACTTTAATCTACTTGATTCTCCCTGGATCTCTCTGAGTCTCCGCACTACTCTTGAGTGTGCGCTCCCTTGTAAAACCCCTTGTCCTTGAACTCTCTAAAGCAACCGTTGTTGCTAGGAGTTGCTGCGGAAGCCCCCAGCATCCTTCGCTCTTGAAGACGCCCTTCAAGAACCCTTGACCCCTTGCCCTTTCAAGTCTACGTTTGCCTCTACCCGAGTCAAGCGTAACAAAAGATTAAAGTTCTCCTTGACGGAGCTATCATCGTAATAGTCTCCCACCATTGCTCAACAGCCCACTCGTAATCCTCATTGGTTCTTACCAAGACCGCGAGAACCCTCGCCCACCGACTCGCCCTCTGAACCTTCCCACTCGGACACCGAGGAAGAAACCCTTGATCCTGACGCCACTCTTCTAACTACCCAGGAAGAAGACGAAACCCAGGAACTATCACATCAACTCTCAGCTTCCCTCTCCATTCCCAGAGTTCCCACACCACCGTCCCCCACTCCAATCACAACCGCCCCTCTTTTTCCTTTTCCACCACCACCACCACCACCACCCCTCCTCTCCCGCTTTCCACCGCCCCCGCCAATGTCTACCAGACCCACCGAACTACGCATTGGCACCCCCGAAGCTTTCGACGGATCCTACGAAAAATCCCAACACTGGTTGCACGCCGTGCAATTTTACCTCCTCGTAAACAAAACTGTCTATGACAATGACGATAAGCAAATCGCTTTTGCTCTTTCGTATATGACCAAAGGATCGGCTCTTACTTGGGCCGCAACCTTCCGCCAGAGCGCCATCTCTGGAACTATGTTCTCCCTTGGAACTTTTGCTGACTTCGTCGCAAAGTTCAACACCACGTTCAAACACCACGACGTCACTGGGAACGCCATCTCTTGGCTATCCACCAGGCGAATGCTGAAGAACGCCAAGAACAACTCCTACTCCCCCTCGTTGACGGAATATATTTCCACCTTTAAAAATCATGTGGCGCTAGCCAACATCTCTGACCCGAACGTCTTGATCGGATATTTTTCCGCAGGAATCCCGCCGCCCCTGATGCGCCGCATCATGTCCATGGACACCATCCCCTCCACCATCGACGAATGGTACAAGAAGGCCATTGCCTTCCAAACCCAATGGGAGCGAGCCGACGACATTGCCCGGAGGAACTCGAAATCCTCCCACCAAGCCTACCACTCCTTTTCCAACCCCTCCAACGCCAAGGTCCACGACCCGGACGCCATGGTCGTCGATACCATCAAAGTCTCAAAGCTTACCCCGGAAGAACGCAAACGATGCGTTGAAAAGAAACTCTGCTTCCGCTGCCGAAAACCCGGTCATCTTAGTACTGCATGCCCCGCCTTTACTCAAAAGGGCAACCAAAAGGTACAAAAGGTTAGCAGTGAGGAGTTACCCAAGCTAGAGGAAATCGATGATGATGAAGAGGAGGAGGTGGTGCGAAAGATCTCATTCAAAACTTTGGATTTTTAGACAGGAAGTGTTCCCCAACGCAAACTCTTCCTTCCATATCGTGCGCAAATGTATTTGTAAAGTCTTCACCCACTATGCAAATCCCAGTCCAACTTGTCGTCCCCTCGCACACGATGAAAGCCGTTGAAACCAGAGCCCTTATTGACAGTGGAGCAAGCATCTCCTGTATCGATTGGGGGTTTGTCAGGAAACAAAGAATCCCCACCCAACGCCTGAAAACCCCGATCCAAGCCCGAAACGCCGACAACTCTGTCAACTCTAAAGGAGTAATCTGTTTCTCCACCACCCTGTTCCTCGATATCGGAGGAATAACCCGCCGCACCACCCTCTACGTTATGAACCTAGGAAACGAAAACGTAATCCTGGGACTCCCCTGGCTGAAAGACGTCAACCCCACCATCAATTGGGTCGAAAGGACCATCTCCATTAAAGAATCCCTTGACCAATCCCAAGAGCTGTTCCTATCCTTCTCCGCCGACACCAAACGCCACGAATCCCACTTCATCCGACCCTCTGTGAAACCCCCACGACACGTTAACGTAAACGCTATCACCGACCGACACCTCTTCGCCTACAACGATTGGGAGACGGAAAACGACTATATCACCTGAGCCAAACAAAACCGCATCATCCACCGGATCATCCAGAGTGGATCCCGCTTCATCCCGGCAGGTTCCCCAATCATTGCAAAACTGACCAATGCTACTGAACTTGCGGCAGCTGCGGAGAAGTCTAAACCCAGGGTCACCCTTCCCCCCGAATACTCGTCCTTCACCTCCGTGTTCTCGAAAGAGGCCACCGACCATGTCCCCCCTTCCCGATCCTATGATCATGAAATCAACTTCGACGACTCCTTCACCCCGAAAATCGGAAAGGTATACCCTCTCTCCCCCGACGAGCGCAAAGCCACCGAAGATTTCCTGGACGAGAACCTTGCCTCCGGAAAGATACGACCGTCCAACTCTCCGCAAGCTTCTCCCTTCTTTTTCGTAAAAAAAAAAGATGGTGGACTCCGCCCCTGTCAGGACTACCGCTATGTCAACGAACACACCATCCGTGACGCTTACCCACTTCCCCTCATCTCCGACCTCGTAGACAAACTACGAGACGCCAAATTATTCACCAAGTTCGACGTTCATTGGGGGTACAACAACGTATGAATTAAGGACGGCCACCAATGGAAAGCGGCCTTCATTACCCACAAAGGACTCTTCGAACCCACCGTCATGTTCTTCGGGCTTACCAATTCGCCCGCTACTTTTCAACAATTCATGAACGACTCCTTCCGCGATATGATTGCACAAGGATGGCTTGTCATCTACATGGATGACCTCCTCGTCTTCTCCCCCGACGCCGCTCTCCACGAGGAACGCACCAAACGCGTCCTACAATGAATGACCGAACTCGACCTTCATTTAAAACTCGAGAAATGCAAGTTCGCCACTGACGAGGTGGAATACCTCGGGATGATCGTCAAGCCCGGCCAATTGGCCATGGACCCAGTTAAACTCGACGGAATCGCGAGTTGGCCTACCCCAACCAAGGTGAAAGATGTTCACTCTTTCCTCAGTTTCGCCAACTTCTACCGACGATTCATTCCCGACTACTCCAACGTCGCCCGCTCCCTCATTGACCTCACCAAGAAGAACCTCCCCTGGGATTGGTCCCCTTCTTGCCAGTCTTCCTTCGACTCCCTTAAACGCCTTTTCCTCGCTAAACCAGTCCTCCGCCTTCCCAACTTCTCCGCCCCCTTCACCATTGCCACGGATCCGTCTAAACACGCATCCGGCGCTATCCTCCTCCAGACTGACTCCAACGGTGACTGGCACCCCTGCTCATACCTCTCTCAATCGTTCTCCCCCACCGAGCGTAACTACGACATCTACGACCGCGAACTCCTTGCCGTCATTCGCGCTCTGAAATCCTGGCGCCACTATCTTCATGGCTCCCCCTTCCCCGTGCAGGTCTTCACCGACCATAAAAACCTGACCTACTTCCGCCAGCCCCAGTCACTTAACCGCCGCCAAGCACGCTGGCTCATCGACCTTGCCGACTTCGACCTTAAAATGGACCATGTACCCGGTAAACTCCTCGCCGGTCCTGATGCCCTCTCCTGCCGCCCTGACCTTCTCCCTGCCGACGACTCCGACAACGCCAATGTCACCCTCCTGCCCCCTTCCCTCTTTGTCAACATCATTGACACTGCCCTCTCGCAGCGCATAGAATCCGCGTCTGCGGGTGACCCCCTCGTTCTTCAGGCTCTCCAGTCCATGCACGAAGATATTCCTCTTCCCTTCCGCTCCTGCCTCGCCGACTGGCAAGTCGACGCAGGCATCCTTACCTACAAAGGTTGTGTCTATGTCCCCGCCGACGACCCCCTCCGCCGTACCACTCTCGCCCGCTGCCATGACCACGAATCCGCCGGCCACCCCGGCTTCCTGAAAACTCGCCAGCTTGTCGCCGCCGAATTCTGGTGGCCCGGCCTCGCCTCTTTTGTCCGCCGCTACGTAGAGGGCTGTGCCCTTTGCCAGCAGAATAAGACCAACACACACCCTACCGTGCCCCACTTATCTCCCATCAAATCCATCGCCTCTCGCCCCTTCCAGCAGATCTCCTGCGATCTCATCACTGATCTCCCCACCTCCTCGGGCTTTGACTCTCTCCTGGTCGTGGTCGACCATGGGCTTACTAAGGGGGTGATTCTTTGCCCTACCAAGAAAACCGTCACCGCTGAAGGAATCGCCTCCCTCTTTTTCCACAAAGTCTTCCTCCGTTTCGGACTTTTTGACAAAGTCATCTCTGATCGCGGTCCCCAATTCGCATCCTCCTTTGCACGCGAACTCGGGAAACTCCTACACTACGACCTCTCCCTCTCCACCGCCTACCATCCTCAGTCCAACGGCGAAATGGAACGAGTCAACCAAGAAATCAAGACCTACCTTCGCATCTTCTGCGGCAGTAATCCCGCATCATGGTCCGACTCGATCTCCCACGCAGAATTCGCTCACAACCACCGCCCCCATTCAGTCACCAGTCAATCTCCGTTCTATCTCATGATGGGATATGAACCCCATGCCCTCCCCTCAGTTATCTCCGACACTTCTATTCCCGCAGTAGAAACCCGTCTACGAACCCTCTCCGCTGCTCGCAATGAAGCTCTCGCCGCTCACGAACTTGCACGACAAGTCATGAGCTCCTGCTCCCGAAGAGGCTTCAAACCTTTCGCCAAAGGAGACAAGGTCTGGCTGGAAGCCCGGAACCTAAAACATCTCATTATCAACCCGAAATTCGCCCCTAAACGAGAAGGACCTATGTAGTTGCAACTATGAGCAAGAGAGAATACGAGGAGTTTGAGCAGGATGACTCACCAGATGAGGATGCCGAGGAATATGAGACCAGTACCCCCGATGCGAGTTGGAGTTACGGCGCCGAAAGGACACCACGTGCGAACCGAGATGCCCGGCGAGAAGTCCTCGATGGCGTCTATATGCCCCCACAACGAAAAGGAAATGTTAGTGGGGGGTGAAACGAGGTAGTATTGCAAAACGGACGCACCGCGACTAGGACTGGGGGGAATGAAAAGAGTAGAACCCCCACCCACCGTGCTGAAATGAATGAAATGGGCACTGTGCCACAGGCACGCAGTGCTCCTGCCGATGCGAACATAGATTAGCCGATGACCTCCCCCAAAGAACAGCAGCGGGCGGACTCACCTGATCACAACAAGCCCCCACTTACATCGACCAGGACACGCTGTCAAATAACAAACCTTACTAGGTGAGTAGTGAGGTCTATGTGTGTGGGGGTCTAAGGGCGTGATAGGCTCGTCCCCAAAGAGGATCCTATGTGGTTAGTGAAGACTCGGGTGAAGGGAATGATGAGGAGAAGGTAAAACTGGCCGTCCGAAGGTAGTCCGGACCGCGGGAAAGTAGGCCGGTCGAAGACCGGTCTGTTGGGTGTGCAGTTGAGCAGTGGAGAAGGCAAGAAGGTGGTCGACAAGCCCCGTAGTGGACTCAGACGTGTGGAAAATGGTAGACAGAGCGTTCTGGAAAGCGCAATATCAAACAGGTGCGAAAAGATGCATTCAAAATGCGAAGTACAAACTCTTTATAGTCCGGGAATTGCCCAGGACTGTGTAATTATGGTAGATAAAGTTTAGAACTCTAACGAAAAGATACCTGACAGTCAACAGATATAGAACGATCAAAGAACATATTACCAAAAAGGGATACTGACATGAGACCGACCGGTCTATCGCGGGAAAACGAAGTCCGGACTCGGACTACATGCAGAATGGACCGGTCGGGTTCGGTCTAGCATGGGAAACCTATCTAGAAAGCCTCGGAAACTTGGGTTACCAACCTAGAGCTGTATAGTGCTCTACAATGCACTATGTGCACTCACAAGAAAGAGACCCAGGACATTGATATGGCGGACCCCCACACCATAGGTGGTGGGGGAGGGAAGGAAAGAGGGAAGACAGGGACAAACCCCGCACGGAACTCTAAAAGTGGAATTCCATGTGACATTCCAACTCCGCCGGAAGCTTCCAGGACAGTGGCACACCGATCGGAGATAGCCGGTGCCACCAACCCACAAGCGGTACTTGACAAATTGCTGAGTATGGAAATCAGCGTGACAGCTCGGGAAATGATCACCGCGTCACCATCAATCAGTAAGGCCCTGGCTGAAATGATCCGAGTAAGGAATGTGCCCTCGACTAACATTGTTTCACAATCACACCACACCTCCGGCTGCCAACATCGCACATCCCTATTAGAAGTACCTATTACATTGGGAAATACTACCTACACAGCGGTAGTAGATTCGGGAAGTGAGGTTAATGTAATCAGAAAGGACATATGGAAGAATGACGTAAAGGTACCGATGGACCCAAATGCCTCAATGACATTACGCGACGCCAACGGAGGCAATAAGCGGCTATTGGGAATGATTCCCGATCTGGAAATGAAGATAGGCGGATTATCTACTGATCATTCCACTTAGGTGATGTGACTTGCCATTTATGGATTGATTGGGTTCGATCAATATTTCCATAGTTTGGTTGTTGTTCCCATTTACATGACTGAATCGTAGGTAGGTTCCGTCGAGTCGTTCATCAATAGATACCATGTTCTGTCATTGCCAGGGGTGGCCGAGTAATATATCCGGAGGGCATCATGCCACCGCTCCTTCAGCATTCCTGGGAGAAGTTGTGGAGCCGAGTTACGTAACAGAGTCCGAGCACGAAAGCCACCCCCTGAGTCACTTGCAAAAAGAAATCCAAGAAAATACACATAGTGCATATAAACTACAGGTACTTGGGCGAATTGAACAACAGTACATTATGGAGGACCCCTACTCCCTCAAAGACTCGTACATGCGCATCTTTCAACCTGAGCCTTTGCTCAACTATTACAGTAAGGGGCTACCTAAGGGACAGAAGCCGCCTAGGTCCACTCGGCGCGCGTATCCATGCCGCAAGTGGCAACTTCCTAGCTGATTACTTGGCGCTCAACTCCGCGCAATTTGCCATGTTGTGTTACGATCCTTTCTTTTCTTTCACTCAGCGCTCGTCTCGGACTCGCTTCCTCCTATCTCAACTTCTTACCGTTCCTTTGGAACGCCTTCCACCTAAACACAGCTTCCCTTCTACGTGCTGTGCATGGTTCCATTGTCCTGTTCCCACTTACTTCCTATGGACGTCTTCCTTCCCACATGCATTGTCTCAATGCAGCCTTATCCCCACCTATCATACAGCCAGGCTTTCCGCTTATATCCGTCTCAGCCTAGGTACCATGAACACTGCTTGGTCTGTGCACTGTATGCCCACTTATTTAAACGACGACTTGTCATGTATTTCCTTTAACTTTAATCTACTTGATTCTCCCTTGTCACTGGATCTCTCTGAGTCTTTGCACTACTCTTGAGTGTGCGCTCCCTTGAAACCTTTGTCCTTGAACTCCCTAAAGCAGCCGTTGTTGCTAGGAGTTGCTGCGGAAGCCCCCAGCATCCTTTGCTCTTGAAGACGCCCTTCAAGAACCCTTGAACCCTTGTCTCTTCAAGTCTACATTTGCCTCTACCCGAGTCAAGTGTAACAAAAGATTAAAGTTCTCCTCGAAGGAGCTATCACCGTTATAGTCTCCCAACATTGCTCAACAACCCACTCAAAACCTTCGCTGGTTCCTCCCACGACCGCGAGAACCTTCACCCACCGAAACCCCTTCTGAGACTTCCCACTCGGACACCGAGGAAGAAGTAACCCTTGACCCTGACTCCACTCTTCTAACTACCCAGGAAGAAGACGAAACCCGTGCAATTTCCCACCACCTCTCTGCCGCCCTTTCCATTCCCCGAAACCCAACTCCACCATCCCCCACCCCCGTCGTCTCTAGACCCCTCTTCCCTTTTCCACAACCACCACCACCACCACCACTCCTCTCCCGCTTTCCCCCTCCACCGCCAATGTCTACTAAACCCACCGAACTTCGCATCAGCACGCCCGAAGCATTTGACGGGTCCTATGAAAAGTCTATGCACTGGCTACATGCCGTACAGTTCTACCTCCTTGTCAATAAAGCCGTCTATGATACTGACGAAAAACAAATCACCTTCGCCCTCTCATACATGACAAAGGGGTCCGCCCTCACCTGGGCCTCCACCTTTCGCCAAAGTGCCATCTCTGGCACCACATTCACCCTTGGAACCTTCACTGACTTTATCACGAAGTTCAATACTGTGTTTAAACACCATGACGTTACGGGAAATGCCATTTCCTGGCTATCCACCAGACAAATGCAGAAAAATGCGAAGAACAATTCGTATTCCCCTTCCCTGGTAGAAGATGTTTCCACATTCAAGAATCACATCGCCCTTGCCAACATCTCCGATGCCAATGTCCTGATCGGATATTTCTCCGCAGGAATCCCACCCCCCTTGATGTGCCGCAACATGTCCATGTCCATGGTACCCTCCACCATCGACGACTGGTATAAAAAGGCCATCACTTTCCAAACTCAATGGGAGCGAGCCGATGACATCGCCAGGAGGAACTCGAAAACCTCCCACCAAACCTACCACTCTTTCTCCAATTCCTCAACCACTAAAGCTCACAACCCCAACGCTATGGTCATAGATACCATCAAAGTCTCCAAGCTCACCCCAGGTTCAATCAAAACTCCACGAGGTAAACTCCTATCTGGAGTTAGAGGAACTCCCAAAGATATGGGTAGCCTGCTCAGGGGAAAGAATGTTAATTGGACAATCGTCAATGATGTGGCCTCCTCAATCGCATAGGTTACAAGTCCTGGCAGGGCAAAATCTGTCACTATGTCCCCATCGGCTGCAAAAGTTGCATTGGGTAGACAAACAAGCGGTCTGAGGATGTCTGGGGGAGGTGAGGTGACAGTGGGGACAGACATATTGGGGACAGTCTTCTCGATAGTGGCCTGTACCAGAGCACCAAAAGCATTCAGTAAGGAGGAAAGCAGGGTGACAAGTAATGGAACATTGAGGAGGCGAGTGGGGGAAGAGACGACAGGGCGATTGTTACCAATTTGCACAACAAAGGACGGTTGTGAGCTACTGCTTCTTCATCCAAGCCATATTCAGATTTGACGGCAGTGAGGGAGGAAGAGGTGTCAGATGGAGCAGGGGAGGATAGTTGTGTGAGCAAAGATGGGGTAGGAGAGTTCGGAGCAGGGATAGGGAGTGGAGATGGCGAGCGATGTGGGGGGAGTTCAGATTGAGAGATGTAATGGTCACATTGTTCCATAGTCATGGTCAAAAAGATGCAGTGGGATAAATGGTGGCAGGGGGAATTTGTTCAACGAAAGTATGAAACCCATGAAGATGTAAAATGGATAAAATTTGGTTGGGAAGTCGAGCAATTGCCATATGTAGGGGAATGCCAAAGTCTGCTGGTAAGTCTTGCGGAGCAGAGAGAGTATGGTAACGTTGGATGGCGGAGACATTGTGGAAAAGATAAACCAGCTCTTGACAGATCAAGTCCTCATGGAAGAGAGGAAGGTCCTTGATGGCACAGAGGATGACAGGATTGGCGAGGATGGTGGCATAAATGGAATGGGTGGTGAAGGTAGGTAAATAGGTAGGAAATACCCAATGAGATCGAAGTGGGGAAGTAGACAGTGAAGAAGACAAAGACGATGAAGAGATTGAGGACGAAAGAAACAACATAGTTGTCAGGGAATAAGACAAAATTCATTCACTAGGGGGGTACTTCATGAAAAGACACTGCTTCCTAGGAAGGAGAGAGAATGAGAAATCTAGGTAATGCTGCGAGTTCTTTTGTACTCCTGGAGGACGGTGGGAGCATGACGGAGATTAAGTTCGGGTTCCCAGGTATTTTCATAAGATGGGTACCCTTTCCATGTGGTCAGGTACAATCTACAGCCAGGGGTACCTTTGTGGGAGACAATGTGATCAACTTCATATTCTTCTTCAGCATCAATCAGGTCAGGGGGAGGTCGGGAGAAGGAAGGACCATGTGCTGCCATTTGACAATAAGAGGATAGAAGGGTGGCATGGAAGACATCATGAATCTTCCATGTGGAAGGAAGATGGAGTCTGTATACTAGGGGAGATAGTATGTACCTGAGCAATTTCAAAAGGTCCATGGTATTTAGGTCCAAGCTTCCTAGAGGGGTAAGGTATTCTGAGATTAGTAGCTTCTAGCCACACTTTATCTCTGACCTTCCATGGGAAGAACTTTCTAGAAGAACTTTCTATCATGATCCATTGGACGGACTCATGTGCGGCCAAGGCTTCTTTCCTGGCAGAGTCAAGGGAGGAGAGATGGCGTTCAAGAGCAGGGATAAAGGTCTTTCCAAGAGAAGGATAAGTACGAGGATCGTATCCAAGGAGGAGAGAGAAGGGAGAGACTTTTGTTGAGCTGTGAGGAACCGAGTTGTGTTGGAATTCAGTGGAAGTGAGGAATTTAGACCACTGGTGAGGGTGATTGGCGCAAAAGATCCGAAGATAAGTCTCTACTTCCTGATTGGTTTTTTCAGTTTTTCAGTCAGTTTGGGGGTGATATGTAATGGAGAGGCGGACATCATACTTAAGGATCCGAGCAAGTTCTCTAGCAAAAGCTGAGGTGAATTGGGGACCACGATCAGAGATAATGGTGTCATGAAGTCCGAAGTGTTTGAACATGTGGTCGAAAAAGAGTTGGGCAATTCCATTTGCATCAACAGTCTTAGAGCAAGGAACCAGTATTACCCCCTTCATAAGGCCATGGTCAACCATGACCATGAGGGAGTCATAACCATGAGAAAGGGGGAGGTCAGTGACGAGCTCAACAGAGAGCTGTTTGAAGGGGAGAGAAGAGGTGGATGAGATAGGTAAGAGAGGCAGAGTGACAGGGTGTGTACGGGCTTTGTTCTGTTGGCAGACAGCACAGCCAGCAATGAAGTTGTTGATGAAGACAGAGAGGCCAGGCCACCAGAAGTCACGTTCCACAACTGCCTTAGTGCGGAATCATCCAAGGTGTCCTGAGAGGGGTGATGAATGGATGGAATGCAGCAGAGAGGAGCAAGCGGAAGGTGGAACATACATATGACCTTTGTAATACATACAGATGTCCATTATCAAAGGTCCAGTTGGCGAGAGAGGAGCATGGAAAGAGAGGAGTGTCGTCAGACAAGTTTTGGATGGCGCAGAGTACGAGAGGATCAGTTGAGGAAGAGGATTGAATGTGATGGGCTAGGGTGAGATCAAGGGTGTTAATAACTGCAGGCAAAGGAACAATAGCAATGTCAGCATTGTCGAGGGAGGTGTCAACCAGGTCCTGGCAGAAGAGGGCATCGGCAGGGGCAAGCTTTGCACCAGGGAGGACTTTCCAGACAATATCAAAGTCCTGTAGGAAGAGGGACCAGCATGCTTGCCGGCGGGAAAGTTTGCGGGGGTCCTTAATATAGGACAGGTTCTTGTGGTCAGTGATGATGGTGACCAGGTGAGATGTTCCCTGGACATACTGTCTCCATTCCGTGAGGGCAAGGATGACTGCGAGGAGTTCACAATCATAGATGTCATAGTTTCATTCAACAGGGAGGAAGGTTCGAGAAAAGTAGGCACAGGGGTGGAGATCGCCATTGGTATTGGCCTGGAGCAGGATGGCGCCAGCCACGAACAAAGAAGCATTGGTCATGATCGAGAACGGATGAGTAACATCAGGGATGGACAAGACAGGCCCAGAGGAGAAGGCAGCCTTAAGGGTGTCAAACGCGCATTGTTGGAGGGAGGTCCAGGCCCACGGTTGGTCTTTCCTGGTGAGGAGGTTGAGTGGAGCAACAACATGGAAAAGGTTTGGGATAAATTTGCGATAGAAGTTCACAAACCTGAGGAAAGAGCGAACACCTTTGACAGAAGCAGGGGGTTTCCATTCCTTGATGGCAGAAAGCTTGACGGAGTCCATTTCAATTTTTCCTTGGCCAATAATCATGCCAAGGAACTCTATGCGAGGTATGTCAAAGGTGCATTTGGAGAGCTTGAGGGACAAGCCATGTTCACGAAGACGAAGTAGAACACGTCAAGTGTGTTCATGGTGAAGTGCGAGGTCCCCTTGGGTGTGAATGCCCAAGTCATCCATGCATATTTTCAGCCAACACCCAGCGATCATATCTGCAAAGATGTGGTTCATAAAGGACTGGAAAGTGGGCAGTCCATTGCAAAATCCAAAGAACATGACAGTTGGTTCAAAGAGTCCGAAAGGAGTGATGAATGCCCCCTTCCACTGGTCCTCTTCTCAAATGCGAATGTTGTTGAATCCCCATCAAACATCAAACTTAGTAAAAATCATAGAGTCTTTCATGTCATCGATCAATTCGGGAATAAGGGGTAGGGGATATGCATTGCAGATGGTATGGGAGTTCAGATAGCGATAGTCCTGGCAAGGGCAGAGAGAGTCGTCTTTTTTTGCAACAAAGAAGAAAGGGGTGGCCTGTGGGGACTTGGACCAGACAATTCTTCCGGTCTTGAGGTGTTCGTCAATGAAAGCCTTACATGCTTCCTGTTCCTTCGGATTAAGGGGATATATCTTAGTGATCTTCAGAACGAATGATGGCTTAAGATCGATGGTGTGATCATATGATCAATGAGAGGGAAGGAGGTTATGGGTTTTCTCAGAGAATACATCATCTAGGTCTGAGCACCAATCAGGAATCTTCTGGTCAGGGATTTTGGTAGCTTGGGCCAATTCGGTAGACAATGTGATCTTATTGAGGTGTTTGCAGTAGAGGTCCATCTGAGGGAGGTTGTTACGATTCTTTCCTTTCTTACTTGACGCTGATCTCTGACTTGCTTCCCCTTTTATCTCCACTTCTTACCATTCCTTCGGAATACTTTCCACCTAAACGCAGTTTCCCCTTTTACATGCTGCGCATGGTACCCTTGTCCTGTTCCCACTTACCTTCTATGGATGTCTTCCTTCCCACATGCATTGCCTCAATGCAGTCTTATCCCCACCTATCACACAGCCAAGCTGTCCTTTTATATCTGTCTCAGCCTAGGTACTACGAACACCGCTTGGTCTGTGCACCACGTACTCACTTATTTAAACAATGATACATCATGTATTTTCTTTAACTTTAATCTACTTGATTCTCCCTTGTCACTGGATCTCTGTGAGTCCTTGCACTACTCTTGAGTGTGCGCTCCCTTGTAACCTTCGTCCTTGAACTTCCTAAGCAACCAATCATTGCTAGGAGTGGCTGTGGAAGCCCCCAGCATCCTTTGCTCTTGAAGACACCCTTCAAGAACCCTTGGCCCCTGTCTTTTCAAGTCTACGTTTGCCTCTACCCGAGTCAAATGTAACAAAAGATTAAAGTTCTCCTTGTAGGAGCTATCACCATTATAGTCTCCCAACATTGCTCAACAACCCACTCAAAACCCTCGCTGGTTCCTCCTGCGACCACGAAAACCCTTGCCCACAGAAACCCCCTCTGAGACTTCCCACTTGGACACCAAGGAAGAAGTAACCCTTGACCCTGACTCCACTCTTCTAACTACCTAGGAAGAAGACGAAACCCGTGCACTCTCCCATCACCTCTCTGCTGCCCTTTCTATCCCTTGGAACCCAACTCCACCATCCCCCACCCCTGTTGTCTCCAATCCCCTCTTCCCTTTTCCTCCACCACCACCACCACCACCGCTCCTCTCCTGCTTTCCACCTCCACCGCCAATGTCTACGAAATCTACCGAACTTCGCATCGGCGTTCCCGAAGCATTCAACGGCTCCTATGAAAAGTCCATGCACTGGCTGCACGCCATGCAGTTCTACCTCCTTGTCAACAAAGCAGTCTACGACACCGATGAGAAGCAGATTGCTTTTGCTCTCTCGTATATGACTAAAGGATCTGCCCTCACTTGGGCTTCAACCTTCCGCCAAAGTGCCATCTCTGGCACCTCGTTTACCCTCGGAACTTTCGCTGATTTTATCATGAAGTTCAACACTGCGTTTAAGCACCACGACATTACTGGAAACACCATTTCCTGGTTGTCCACCAAGCACATACAGAAGAATGCGAAGAACAATTCATATTCCCCCTCCCTCGTAGAATATGTTTCTACATTCAAGAACCACGTCGCCCTCTCCAATATCTCAGATGCCAATGTCCTGATTGGATACTTCTCCGCAGGAATTCCACCCCCCTTGATGTGCTGCATCATGTCCATGGATACCGTACCTTCCATCATAGATGATTGGTACAAGAAAGCTATCGCCTTCCAAACCCAATGGGAGCGAGCTGACAACATCGCCAAGAGGAACTCGAAAACCTCCCACCAAACCTACCACTCTTTCTCCAATTCCTCGACTGCTAAGGCTCACGACCCTGACGCCATGGTTGTAGATACCATCAAAGTCTCCAAGCTTACCCTGGAAGAACGCAAACGCTGCGTCGAAAAGAAACTTTGCTTCCGCTGCCAGAAACCAGGCCATCTCAGTACCGCCTGCACGTCCTTCGCCCAGAAGGGCAACCCAAAGGTACAAAAGGTTAGCAGCGAAGAACTGCCAAAGTTGGAGGAGATCGATGATGATGATGAAGAGGAGGTGGTGCGAAAGATTTCTTTCAAACCTTTGGATTTTTAGACAGGAAGAGTTCCCCAACGCAAACCCTTCCTTCCGTGTCGTGTGCAAATGTATTTGTAAAATCATCACCAACTATGCAAATCCCAGTTCAACTCATCACTCCTTTGCACACGATGAAAGCCGTTGACACCAGAGCCCTCATAGATAGTGGGGCAAGTATCTCTTGCATCGACTGGGGGTTTGTCAGGAAACACAAACTCCCTACTCAACGCCTGAAAACCCCGATTCAAGCTAGAAACGCAGATAATTCCATTAACTCCCAAGGAGTAATCCGGTTCTCCACTACCTTGTTCCTTGACGTCGGAGGAATAGCCCAACGAATCACCTTCCACATTCTCAGTCTAGGAAATGAAAATGTATGTAATCCTAGGACTCCCTTGGCTGAAAGAAGTCAATCCCACAATCAACTGCATTGAAAGAACCCTCTCCATCAAAGAATCCCTCGACCAATCCCAAGAACTTTTCTGTTCCTTTTCTGTCAACACTAAACAACACGAATCTCGCTTCATCCGTCCCTCTGTGAAACCCCCACACCACACCAATGTCAATGCTATCGTCACCAACACCTCTTCGCATACAATGATTGGAAAACGGAGAACAAATACATTGTCCACGCCCAACAAAACCATGCCATCCACCGAATCATCTGATGCGGATCTCGCTTTATCCCAGCAGGATCCCTGATCATCGCAAAACTCACCACTGCCATAGAACTCGCCGCCGCAGCCGAGAAATACAAACCAAAACCCACACTCCCCTTGACATACTCCTCATTCGCCTCCATATTCTCAAAGGAAGCCACTGACCATGTCCCTCCTTCCCAACCCTATGACCACGAGATCAATCTTGATAATGCCTTCACCCCAAAGATTGGAAAGGTGCACCCTCTCTCCCCCGATGAACGGAAAGCCACTGAAGACTTCCTGGACGAAAACCTCACCTCCGGAAAAATATGTCCATCTAACTCACCACAAGCATCTCCCCTTTTCTTTGTCAAAAAGAAAGATGGAGGGCTGCACCCCTGCCAAGACTACCACTACGTCAACAAGCATACCATCCGCAACGCTTATCCCCTTCCCCTCATCTCCGATCTCATCAACAAACTACAAGATGCCAAAGTTTTCACCAAGTTCGATGTTCGTTGGGGATACAACAACGTATGAATCAAAGATGGCCATCAATGGAAGGCAGCCTTTGTCACCCACAAGGGGTTATTTGAACCCACAGTCATGTTCTTTGGACTCACCAACTCTCCTGCTACCTTCCAAAGGTTCATGAACGACTCCTAATTCGCCACAGATGAGGTCGAATACCTTGGAATGATCGTAAAGCCCAGGCAACTAGCCATGGACCCCGTCAAACTCAACGGCATTGCCAGCTGGCCTACCCCAACCAAAGTCAAGGATGTACGCTCCTTCCTTGGCTTTGCTAACTTTTACCATCGATTCATCCCTGACTACTCCAACATCACCCGTCCTCTCATCGACCTCACCAAGAAGAACTTGACATGGAACTGGTCCCCCTCTTGCCAGTCCGCCTTTGAAGCCCTGAAACACCTATTCTTGTCCAAACCCGTCCTCCATCTTCCCAACCTCTCTGCCCCCTTTGCCATTGCTACTGACGCCTCGAAGTATGCATCAGGCGCCATCCTTCTCCAAACCGATTCCAACGGAGACTGGCACCCCTGCTCCTACCTCTCCCAGTCGTTCTCCCCTGCAGAGCAAAATTATGACATCTACGACCGCGAACTTCTCGCTGTCATCCACGCCTTGAAGTCGTGGCAGCACTACCTCCATGACTCCCCCTTTCCAGTCCAGGTCTTCACAGATCACAAGAACCTTACCTATTTCAGGCAACCCCAAGCACTCAACCGTCGCCAAGCATGGTGGTTGATTGACCTCGCCAACTTCGATCTCAAGATGATCCATGTCCCCGGAAAACTACTTGCTGGACCTGATGCCCTCTCCTGCCGACCCGACCTCCTTCCCGCTGATGATGATGATAACACTGGGGTTACCCTACTTCCGCCCTCCCTCTTTGTCAACCTCATCGACACCACTTTGTCCCAGTGCATTGAGTCGGCTTCTGCTGGCAACCCCCTTGTCCTACAGGCGCTTCAGTCCATGCATGAGGACATTCCACTCCCTTTTCACTCTCACCTCGCTGACTGGCAGGTGGACACCGGCATTCTGACCTACAAGGGCCGAGTTTACATCCCCACTGATGACTCTCTCCGCCATGCCATCCTTGAGTGTTGCCACGATCATGAATCCGCCGGCCACCCCGGCTTCCTCAAAACCCGTCAGCTTGTCACTGCCGAGTTCTGGTGGCCTGGCCTGGCCTCCTTTGTCTGCCGCTATGTCGAAGGCTGTGCTAAATGCCAGCAGAACAAAACCAATACTCACCCCACCATCCCACCACTCTCCCTGATCCAGTCTTCCGCTTCTTGCTCCTTCCAGCAGATCTCCTGTGATTTAATCACGGATCTCCCTACCTCCGCGGGCTTTGACTCTCTCCTGGTCGTGGTTGACCATGGGCTTACTAAGGGGGTAATTCTCTGCCCTACCAGGAAAACCATCACTGCTGAAGGGATTGCCTCCCTTTTCTTTCACAAAGTGTTCCTCTGCTTTGGACTTTACGACAAAGTCATCTCTGACCACGGTCCTCAGTTCACCTCTTCCTTCGCTCGAGAACTGGGGAAACTCCTCAAATATGACCTTTCCCTCTCCACCACTTATCACCCACAGTCTGATGGAGAAACCGAACGAGTAAACCAGGAAGTTGAAACATACCTTCGAATCTTCTGTGGAAACAACCCTGGATCCTGGGCTGAAAATATCTCCCATGCCGAATTTGCACATAACCACCACCCACATTCCGTAACAAATCAATCCCCATTCTATCTCATGATGGGATATGAACCCCATGCCCTTCCTTTGGTAATCTCCGATATGGCCATCCCCACCATAGAAACCCACTTAAAGACCCTCTCCGCCGCTTGCAATGAGGCCTTAGCTGCCCATGAACTAGCCCAACAAGTTATGGCTACCTGAACCCATTGCTCTTTTACTCTGTTCAAACTAGGAGACAAAGTATGGCTCGAAGCCAGAAACTTAAAATGTCTCATCATCAACCCAAAGTTTCCCCAAAACAAGAAGGATCCTTCACTATCACAAAAGTCCTATCCCCCATCGTCTACCAACTCCACCTACTGAAGACCTGGAAGATCCACCCGGTCTTCCATGCTTCTCTCTTATCGCCTTATCGTGAAAACAAGGTCCACGGCCGGAACTTCCCTGCACCTCCCCCTGACCTCATCAATGGAGAAGAGGAATATGAAATCGAGAAGATCATATGCCACCGCAGAACTCCGTCCTCCCATTCCTTCCTGATCCAATGGAAGGGATACTTGGCCGAAGAAGATTCTTGGGTGCCTGAATGGGATCTAAAACATGCCAAGTCCGCCCTCGCATCGTATAAAAAGCTTCACCCTTCCGTCTTCTGCCCCCCATCTCCCTCTTAACCAAAACCACAACCATCGAAACATGTCTTTCAATGTATCCTCTGTTTCTACTGTGTCCTCTCTCGCCCCAAGTGTACCTTCTCCTCCTGAGTCTCCTTCTCCTTCCTCTACCCAATCAAACACTGGTTGGGGATCTTTGGATATCCCTAAAAACCCTACTTCTCCTCCTCATTGTGTGGAACCCTCTACGACTCCCTCCGTAGGCCCCTCCCCTATCCTCTCTGTCGACGTTCCCCTTCATGCTCACTGCCTTCGTAACAGCACTATGAGAGTAGACGAAAAAGATGCCTTACACTCCCTCCTTTTCTCTCCTCACATCCACCGTGCTTTAGAATCCCACCTAGATGACAACTCCCCGCTCTGGAGTATCACACAAATTTATCTTCAAAATCAACGACTATGAACCCTCCTCGACCTCACCTCATCCTCCAGCAGCATTGGCCATCGCTGCAACACCCTTTGTCTTATTCAACAGACCATCCAGGACGATTTATTCTCCCTCTTGTATCAACTCGAGATGCCTGACTTTGCCGCGGACGTAGAAAGATATGTTAATGAGATGACTGCGGCAACCAATCCGCAAACTTCCCCTTCCACTTCTTCATCCCCCCTTACGGCTGCCATTGAATTGGCGATCCAACGTGCCAAATTAGGGCATGAGGTTCAGACCACCGGCACCCTACACAGTATCCCTATTGATGCTCCTCTCCCTCGCACCCATCCACGTTACCATGAGACCTGTTTTGAGTGCCACCATCTTGGGCACATCCGTGCAAACTGCCAATGGTACGTTTGCCCTGTGTGTAAAGTCAATCGACCTGGACATCCGCAGCATCACTGCCCACTTAACCATTGTGCCTCATGACCCTCCTCCTTGTCCTTGTCCTTGTCCTTGTCTTGCCCTCGCCCTATCCCTCCTCCTCACTCTCGTAGGATGGCCCCAGAAAACTCCAGATGTCCTTGCTGCCGTTCCCGTGCTCCGACTCCTCCTCAATCCCCTTCCCCAAGGGAAGACTTCGACTATGATGATGTCGCTATATCCAACATGACCGGATCCCCAGTGGGGTCTTACACGTACTTCTGACTAGCCCCCTTCATTCGTTACCCTTCTCTGGTGTTTCAGGTCTAGCGAGGGGGTAATGTTATGATTCTTTCCTTTCTTACTTGATGCTCATCTCTGACTTTCTTCCCCTTTTATCTCCACTTCTTACCATTCCTCCAGAATGCTTTCCACCTAAACGCAGTTTCCCCTTTTACATGCTGTGCATGGTACCCTTGTCCCATTCCCACTTACCTTCTATGGATGTCTTCCTTCCCACATGCATTGCCTCAATGCAGTCTTATCCCCACCAATCACACAGCCAAGCTTTTCTTTTATATCTGTCTCAGCCTAGGTACTACGAACACCGCTTGGTCTGTGCACCGTGTACTCACTTATTTAAACAACGATACATCATGTATTTTCTTTAACTTTAATCTACTTGATTCTCCCTTGTCACTGGATCTCTTTGAGTCCTTGCACTACTCTTGAGTGTACGCTCCCTTGTAACCTTCGTCCTTGAACTCCCTAAGCAACCGATCGTTGCTAGGAGTGGCTGCGGAAGCCCCCAGCATCCTTTGCTCTTGAAGACACCCTTCAAGAACCCTTGGCCCCTGTCTTTTCAAGTCTATGTTTGCCTCTACCCGAGTCAAACGTAACAGAGGTACTCACGAAGAGACACATCATCCTCAGACAAATATTGTTGTGAAAAGAGCGAAGAAAGTTCCATGTCCATGTCAAATCTGAGCCATCGGAGTAGGTACCATTGAGAGGTCAAGTCGTGGTCATTGTCAGGAGTGGGGGATCTGGAGAAGGAAAGAGTGTTACTTTTCCAGTCAATGTGAGGATTATTAGACTTCAGCCAGGGCATCCCTAGGATGATTTGTCTTCGTCCTAGGCTAACGACCATAAGATCTAGGTCTTTGGAACGATGGGGTAAAACCATGCAAGTGTATGCCTTCCAGAGGATCATTCCTTGTCGGTTAGCAGTACCATCCATATTGAAGGCACGGATAGGTTGAGGGAGTTTTGTAAGGGGGAAATTAGCGAGGGATAAGAGTCCAAGGTCAATGAAATTTCCAGTGGCACTGGAATCGATGAGGGCAGTGGTTTTGACGGTTTGTTGTCCGACAAGTAGCTTGATAGGGAAACGGAGAGTTCATTCATTGGCAGAAGCTACAAGTACATGGGAGATGCTATGAGAAGGCAACGTCGAGGTGACCTCTCTATTCAAAAATCCTGAGTAGACACGACTTCCTTAGGTTCTTCATAACACATTTGGAGTACTTGAAGGACTTCTGTCTCATTCTTTCCCAGAGTCTTCAGGGAATTGACATAGGCTTCAATGGGCGAAGGAGTTTTGGCAGGGGTAGGCATGGTCAGGGTCTTTGTTTCAGTAGAACATATGGTCTGTGGGCGAGGCTATGTTGTGTTAAGAACGTTCCTAGGGCTATTGCATTTGTTGGCACTATGGCCTTTCTTCTGGCAATGGAAGCAAAGTCCTTCTCTAATACACCTTGCTCGTTCTGTGGGAGTTAGTTTAGAGAGTGAGACAGCATCGATGTCCATGGCATTGGGGTCATGAGTGGTTCTGGGGGAATGTACTGTGGAAGGAAGTCATCTGCCTTTTAGAGTGAGAATTCACAGCTTCTGGGCATGGAATACTTTAGCTTGTTCAATCCATTTTGCAACAGTGGTAGGGATTGAAGACATAGAGAGTATCATGGTAGCGAGCTGTTGGTCTAGTCCAAGGGAGAACTGATCGATGAGGGTAACATCATTGGAGATTCCCACCTTAGAAGCGAGATTCTGGAAGTCAGTGATATATTTCTGGAATCCGTCATCCATAATCCCATCAGGGCATTTGAACGACTTTTGGCTGAGCTTGGTGAGCTCAAATCTAGTGGTGACTTTGGTGTCATAGGGAACGAAAGTGGATTCAAAGTTTGAAGTGAATTTGTCGAAGGTCTTTTCAAAATTGGCGATGGAGGTATCCGCCATCTTGTCATACCACATTTCAGAGAAAGAGACTCCATGTCCCTTGCTCATCTTGTTGAGAGTGGTCATGACCTTGTCAATGTCAGAGGTGTAAATCGAAGAGTTGATAGATAAATAGGCCTTCATGGCCTTAATCCATCATACGGCGTCAGCAGGTTCTCCTGAAAAATCTGCAGGGAGGGCCGCCTTGAGTTCTGTGGCTTTGGTGGACATGGGTGTGACTGGGGTTACTGGTGGTGCAGGGGATATGAAGGGTTGCCTTGGTGGTGCTGGAGGAACAGCACTTTGTCTTGGGGTTCTCGGGGTCTGGGGTGTTGGGGTCAAAGGCACAATAGTTGAAGGTTCTGGGAAAGATGGTCATTCTTCCTCATCGCTGGGGTTACTGGCTTGTAGCCTATAGGCTCATCTCAAGTGTCTGTAAGAAATGTTTTGGAGTGGTTGGTCCTACTCCTAGATAGGAGGGACGAAAGGAGATTCTTGATCTTTTGTTACATGAGACATACTCTTGTAGGTCAAAGCAGAACAAATGTTGTCTTGAGGGAGGTACTCACGAAGAGATGCTACTTCCTCAAGTAACAACTAAGAAAGGATCAAGTTGAAGGGAGTTCAAGTGTCTTAGGTCAAAAGCCGATTGCTCTTGGACTCAAGAGAATGCTGAATTGCGTAGATCAAGAATGAGGAGTATGGTACATGCAGCAGACTACTTATAGCATAGGACACATAAGTGTAGAAGGCTATGGAACAAGCAGGAATGTAATAAGTAAGCAGGAACACGTATCTGATATGATAGAATCAGATAGTAAGATGAAGGCTGTCCGCAGATAAGAACAAGACAGTAAGCAACAATGAGTAAGAGATAACACCCTGTCCGGTAATAGGAAAAGAAGAATGGCATGGGGTTATAGTTCGATAAACGCAGTGTTAGAAGAGTCCAAAAGGATTAGACAATGAATCCAATCATACTAACACATACCAAAGAGAAGATGGGTTTGATGGTAAAAAGAGAACAGAAAGATACCATTGGTTAGGAGACAAACCATAACACCAAGTGCCACAAGTAGTCATACAGTGGCAGATTGAATGACAGGAGCGAAGGTAGCCCATAATTGATCCACAGAACCTGAGAAACACCCTGTGCAACAAGTTGCGCCTTGTAGACCAAGCCACCCTTGTTGTCCTTTTTGAATTCTAGAACCCAATGGCATCCAATTGCCTTGCAGCCTTCTGGTAGTTCCACAATCTTGTAGATGTTCATGTCTTTCATAGTCTGCAGCTCAGTTTTCATTACTTTGAGCCATTGCTCATGGTCAGCTTGCTGTATGGCTTCATCATACGTGGCTGGTGGGATTGACATATTGTAGTCAGGAGAGGATGGGTCTCTGTGCTTGTCGCTTCACCTGTTCTTTGATGACATGGGCTTGCTCCCCGATGATGACATCAGTGGTAATGTCTGAGATGTCACCATTCAATTTAATGGGTTCCAGGGAGTCAGTGTGAGCATGTTCAACACCATTTACCCCTCCGATGAGCTGGGGGTCCCTTGCAGATCACCAATCAGTGCCGCCTGTGTCAACATATGAGTGTACCTGTCCTGTAGCTCCTCCAAGTGTGCTTTGGCTGCTGCACATTCCTCAGTGAAAACTTGGCCAGCTTCAGTCATGTTGTGGATACACATGAACCTACAAGATGTGATGAGAGATGGCGCTGCTGTAGCCAGGATGGAGATCAAAGCAGTGGGTGTTCCAGGCACTGATGCTGCAACCATCAGAGGCTTTGCTACAGGGGAAGACCCCTCTTCATTATCATTATTTGTGACGTTCCCAAGAAGATCCTCATCGAATATGTCATCATGCACAATGAAGAATGTGCCACTGCTGGAGTCATGGAGACGATAGCCCTTTACCCCCTCAGGGTAACCCATGAAGATCACCCGACGTGATTTTGGGCTGAGTTTGCTCTGGAGCTCAGCTGGAAGATGCATGACCCAAAGACATGGAGATGGGATAAGTCAGGTTTCTTGTTATTAACCATCTCATAAGGCATTTTCCCAGGTGGTAAGGTGGTGGACTCAGTGCAGTTCCATAAGTAGGCAGTGGTAAGACAGCCTCACCCCAGAGGGTAGAGGGTAACCCAGCAGCTTCCAGCATAGCAAGTGAGCAGCCCTCAAGGGTGCACATTGCTCATTCGGCTTTGCCATTCTATTGGTGGGCATAAGGTGCTGCCAGCTGTTATTTGATCCCTGCTTCCTCCAGCATTTTCATAAATGCTGCACTCAGGAACTCCTTGCCATTATCGGAATGGAACACCTTAACTATACCCTCTGTATGATTCTCCCATAAGTTCTTAACAATTTGCCATGCATTGAGTGCTTGATTCTTGGTGGTGAGCAGCTAAATGTTGATGAGGTGCATGTGATCATCCAGAAAGACAACAAAGTAAAGTTTTGTGTGTGGGGTTCAAATAGGGAATGGTCCGCAGAGGTTGGAGTGGACCAGATCTAGCATGTGCTCCATGCACAGGGTCTTGGATAGGGGATAGGGTTTGCAAGGGTGTTTAGCCATGATACATGCTTCACATGCGAGAGTGGTTTGGAACAGTTGATGTTCACACTGGTTGCGACCAATGGTAAGCATTTCACAGACTCACCCCCTGGGTGGCCCATTTTGGCATGCCATAAGTCCAGGGTCACTGCAGACTTGGCTACCGCAGAGATCTCTGGTACCATCAGTGCATGTGAGAAGGGTTCATTGGGGAGTATGAAGTGCAATTCCACATGGCAGAGATTCCCTATCAGAGGGAGATCGCCTAGAACCTTGCTGTCATAGGAGAATTGACAGTGAGCCAATTTGCTGTTGTGTGCACCCTTGAATTCACAGTCCCAGCCCTTCTCAAGCATGCATCCAACTGAGAGAAGGTTGGTGAGTGCACCAGGAGCATGGAGACAATTGTGTAGCATAATTCAATACTTCTCCCCTCCAAGGATGAGGTCACCAACACATGTACCCCTGCCAGTGGTACATGTCAGGTGGTGATGGGTGACAAAGACCTTTCCAACCAAGCAATCCATATTTCTGTGGGAATGTTGTTTGCAGGGTATGGGGGAGTTATTAGCATGTCATCCATGGATTGTGTTGCACCTTGTGTGGCAAGGAATGTGAACGAGTGACTGTTCCAAAATGGACAATGCTGGAGTATTGGGACTGTGTGAGTGCTGCGGATGTCCTCTTGAAAGCAATGCACCATTCATCAGGTAGCCTCCATTTGTCCATGTAGGTCTTCAAACAGTTCAGTTAACTTCAGTATGAGTCTATACCTCTTCTATCTCTCACCATCTGCACATATCTAACTTGTTGATCTATGATGATGATGGCACTGCAGACTAGTGGGATTGTGTGCAGCCCGAGATTGAGTTACTAGGTAACCTCCAGAAGAACATTATTGACTCCGTGCATAGCGAGCCAGCAGCATGACACATTGGGTCCTTGCAACCGGCATTTCACTGAAGTGTAGGCAGCACCAGAGACTGTGGTGGATGGTCATAGTTTCTCGGGTTCGTCACTTGCCCGATCTCGATTTCATATTTCCTTTTCCTTTTTTTTTCTCCTCTCCCCCAGGCCTTCTGGGGGTGTTTCCACCATGGACCCAATCGCACATGGCCTGAACCAGGAACAGGGACCTCACCAAGCACCCATGACCTCTGTGACCACCCTGTGATGGGGCTGTGACAACGTCATGACTGTCGTGACAAGGGTGGGATCGCCATTGGGTTGGAATTACCTGATAGTGTCATATGGACTATCCCTTGTATGTACATGTATACATGTATGTACATATGTAAACCTCTATGCAATATATATGGCCTCAGTGATCCATGGGATGCTTCCCATCGATTATCACTCAGTCCAGGTCCACAGTTATGTAGTATCCACTCCCAGTCAGTACCAGCTACTACCCTATTCTTCAACATACATAATCAATCAACTCTCAGACATGTCAGCTCCTGACAAGTCGCTTGCTGATTTAGAGGCCATGCTCACTAGTCCCCCCCAGGTCGCCAGCAATCCTATTGCCACTGCAATCCTCACCTGGGCAGTGGGAGCGTTTCACCTCCTCATCAGATTTATCCATGGCATAAGCTGGGATCTCCTCGACCGCATTGACTCTATCGAAGAGGGTCTCGCAGATCGCTCTGTGATTCCCCACGCTGAAGAAGCAGGTGCGGGAATGAGCCAGGCTCAGGCACAATCAAGAGGGGGTGATGCCACTCGAAACTGGCAACACTGCGCCAAGTGCCATGCCCGTGGTCACAGCACAGTCATGTGCCTGACCAAAGACCCTGCTGGAATGAAAAGGCGCATAGCTCAGAATCAGAAAGGACACTGACCTGCATAGAAAAGATTCCATGCAAAGTCAGACATATATTTGAATGAGTGAATATCCAACAATGGGAATCTCTCAACAAAGCAGGGATAGATGACCAATAGTATCATCTACATATTCCCCAAGTTTTATATCATTTCACAAAAGGATAGAGGAGTTATGAATATATCTCTCCCCTTCCAACTCACTAGTACTACTTAGTACATGTGTGCATCGGGCCCGAGTTTCCATATTTGACATCATTCCCACGGTCCGATTGGTTAGCTAATTTAGGGCCATATGACCCAGAGTCTAACCTACCTATACCTATTTTCTTTTCCATATTCTGACCACAGGTCGTGGAGGAATTAAATGTTTTCTCCAACTCAACCTTAAAACACTCAACCTTAGCAGTACTATTCATTTTATTTCTTTACTACCACTAAGTACATAGCTAAGTGTCATAGAGAGACTGATCATGTATTGCACAGCCCTGCTCATCATGAGTCAGGATGAGTCATTATGAGTCATTTCC